>JANHAO010004379.1:0-24467 GCA_026873985.1 Saraca asoca | reverse complement strand
ATCATTAACAGTCACTTTCACCATCCCATAACCCCTTATGGAATTGACTGAATGAGATAACTTCTCACCACGGACTTCATCTTACATATGCAATATACAATGAATGTAATATAAGATGAATGTACAACCTTTACATCCAATGCACAGAATGTATAGTCCAGGATGCGATCGAACTCAATCAAATTGGTCTAGGATACCCATCCAGACTAACATCTATGGTGTTATATTCATAAGAAATCGGATGGCACGTATGTCAATGAAGCAGCCAAAGACAAAGGGGTTAGTTTTTGCTTCATGTTTCATGTTATAGGATTACACATTCACAAACGTTAATAAAGTGGATATTCTACTTTTGCAGGAGCAAATTGAGGAGATCTTGTCTCAAGATCCTTCATTACAATCTCAGGCCATGTCATATGATGATGCTGTAGCAAAGGTATTTAGGAAAGAGCACTCCGGACAGGTTCAAGGTTTGGGCTTTGGACCATCCCCTTCAAATGTGTTTAGCAAAGCTTCACGATAGTTTAGTGGTATGACATTTGATGACACTAGTTTAAATGGGGAGGTGTAGGCAAGAGTTCAAAGTTTAGAGGCAGAGCTGACTTCTAAATGTGAAAAGTAGTTGGCTATGGAGGTAGACTTGACTTCGGCACATGAAAGGCTATTGGCTATGGAAGGAGCGTTGGCATTAGTCTTTCAAAAAATGCGTAGGACAATGCCAGACGAAATTGCCAATCTGATAGCCCATCCTTCACCGGTAAATTTATATTATTCTCTCTACTTGTTGATGATGGATTGGATATGTTTGTTGATTGTTGTTGATGGATAAGCTGTGTTTGTTATTGTATTATTTGCTACATATAAGTCATAAGTTAGAGCTAGCTTTTATGAATTGGATTTTCTGTAATGATTCTGCTATATTCTATTGTATTATATGTTGTATTCTGCTGTATTTACTGTTGTATTCAACTGTATTTATTGTTGTATTTGTTGCTGTATTTTGCTATATTTGTTACTATATTATGCTGTATTTTGCTATATTTGGTTGTATTTGTGGTTGTATTCTGTTATATTTATTACTGTATTTGTGGTTGTATTTGCTACTGTATTCGCCTATATCTATGGCTATATTTGTTGCTATATTCGGCTATATTTTTGACTATATTTGATGCTCTATTTGTTGCTATATTATGCTATATTTGCTGCTATATTGGTGTGATCAAATTACAGGTATAAGTGAATGTGGCTGAAAACAATAATGTTAGTTTTACTTTTATTCTGTGATAATAAATAAGTGAAAAACTAATATGATTAAGAGAGTAGTAATTCTTACAAAATATGAAAACAACAATGAAGAATATAAATTCTCACAAAACTAATATTACTTTTGCATACATTAGTTATATATGAATGATTTTTAAGGTTAGTATAATAACTTATTTTAATTTTATTTTACAGTCACTAGATGCAGAAAGTAGACATGTCGCAGATGCAAGGCCCTCTTCCAATGATAGTCATGACATATAGCCTTGATTTAGACCCTTCAGTTGTTAAATTATCTATAGGGTTGTTGAATTCTAACTTTTGATAAACAAATGTTTGAATATTTATTATTAATACAAAATTCGTATTTAATTTCATTTATTTAAAATGTATGTATTTATTACAAATTATTCTTGTAGCAATATAATAGATAAAGAAAAGATTAGGATAGCGTAACATTGCATTTAGTAGCTAAATGCAACACAAAACTGCCACCAAAAATAATTTTTTTAAAAAAAAAATTCTGTCAAAACTGCTGCTAAATGCAGAAGAAATCGCCACAAAAAAAAATTTTAATTTTTTTTTGCAAAATTGCCACTAAATACAATGTAAAACCGCCGCCAAAAATAATTTTTTAAACAAAATTTTCTGCAAAACTGTCGCTAAATGCAGAAAAAATTGTTACTAAAAATAATTTTTTTTTTGCAAAACCACCACTAAATGCAAATGGAACAGTCATAAAAAGCAAGCAAAAAAAAATATTTTTCTAAAAAATCGCATCTAAATTCATAAAAAACCGCCAATATAAACAACCGCTACTAAATTTAGACAAAATCGCTGTTATGTACAGCATTTCCGGTGGTTTTACAAACTGTCATTAAGTTCAAATATAACCATCGCTAATTTTTCCTGATGCATCAATTTGTGGCAGTTTCAAAAACTGTCGTGAAGGTTGTTGGCGTTGGTTTTAACCACTGCTAAATACATATTTTTTTGTAGTGATTACTTTAAACTTAAACCTGAAATTAGTTAACCGCCACTAAATTAAATAGCGAATTTATTTTTTTAAATAATAAATAGCAGCAATTAATTAATAATCACTAAATTAAATGACAAATTTATTTTTTAAAATAACAACATCGGTTATACAACCATCGCAAAATTATATTATAATTTTTTAATAAATAGCCATCGTTAAATTAAATTATAAATTTTTTTAAAAAATAGTGGCGATTATCTAACCGCCGCTAAATTTAATTTTTTCAGTGGTTCTTCTTGATTGCTACTAATGTTGAACCGGTGCCATGTTTTTTGACGGTTATTAATTGCCGCAGTTTTATTCTGTGGCAGTTCAAACTGCCACTATATACGTTACGTAACTGCCACTATTTTAAAGATTTTTTTGTAGTGTTTCCATCATTAATAGTCTAGCAAAAAAGACCGACATAATAATAGATTTATTGACAATATAAGTGTTATACTAGAATTTAATAATAATATGATCACATATTTAAAAATCGGTAGACAAATAATATTATTTTATATTTAATAATTAACTTACAATAAATTGATTGATTATATTAATATAAAATATGATATGCAAATACAGAATATTATTTCAACGGTTCTTCTATTTCCTAGTGAGTTAAACTAAATGGAAACTCTTCTTCTCCCAATTCCTCTTCGGAAAAATCCGGGACAAACCACTAGTCCTCACAGCACCTTTCACAGTCAACCTTGACAGAATTTTACGAAGAATTTGTTTTCGTAGATTATATATCAAATCCATTGCTTGAAGGGCTCTCCATTCCCTAAAATACACTACAACAGCTGAAACTAGTCAAAGTTCTTGTACTTAATGTTGGAACTCAGAATAATTAAAAGCAGTAAAGCATGAATCTAAAAAAGATATCAGAAATTTCAAAAAAGAAAAAAATTGAAACACATTATGAATAATACTAAAAACTCCGTTTTCTCTGATAAATATCATGTTTGTTTTTATATACCTCTATGTCCAATCCTCTCTCTATTCCTAAAATTGCACCCTCAAATTATCAATATTCAACATAGAACACAAGGAAATTGCTGAATAAAGAACCAAAATTCAGCTGACATGAGTGATGCATTTGAGATGCTTTTCGAAGTTAGTGATAGAGAAGTTGTAATATTGGTGGTTATGAAATTTTTCGAAAGAAAACCTCCAGCGGATCTCACTCGAGATGACTCTTTTCCTATGATTTTTTATCACGTGAATTCAGATGCAACTTGAGTTAAAAAGAAGCCAAATTACATCTTTTTTCTTGTTTCAATTTATTCAAATTTTTTAATTTAGCATAATCTTTTTTCTTAATTTACAAAATGAAAATTTTTAATCTCCCATCATATTAGGGTATAAATGAATTGAATTATTTGATAACTACTTGACTTTTGACTTCACTTGATTCAATTCAGTTCATTTAATAAACAAATAAATTTGAATATGAGATTAATGAATATGAAATTAATCTCGATTTATAAGCGGAAGTGAGTCAAACTCAAGAATACTTATTTAGCTCACTAATGGCTTGTTTAAAAAATAATTAATAGAGTAAAAATGATAATTAGTCTCTTATTTTATAGGTGCTAACTATTATGTTTCACAAATTTTATAACTAGCATTAGTAGTTTAATATTCTTTTTTTTGCTAGACAAGGTGATCAGAATTCACTTGCATAGGCTTGAGTGGTGGAAACTACTAAAGCTCCTCCGATGATAAAGTTTGAAAAAATTTAAATGAGATAGTGTAGTATTCAATGATATAAATTGACTTATATCTTTTTATTTATAGATGTGCAGAGGAATGAAAGGATCTTCTACTCAATTGAAGCTTTGAAGTATTTGGGTGTCCATCATTATCAGGTTGTTAGCCTTATGTTTATCACCAACCCTTCCTTAAGAGGTCAAACGAGGCTTATCTAATTGGTTAAAATGATCTTGACTTACTCTCAGACAGGACAACTGAGCATATGATCACCTAAGGGTGATTCCTAACTAGAAATCCCCTACCTTGCTTTTGTAGTCTTTTATTATCATCTTGGGATTGTTGTTGAGAATTAATTAACATTAAAAGCTTGTTAACTATTACTTTCCCATCCGTTTCTAAAAAAATTGGCTTTCTCTTAATTGTTGTTAAACTTTGTCAAAGCTGGTATTTTAATGTAGTAATCCTTGTATGATTAACTCTTAAACATTCAATTATTTCAATTTTAGAGAGTGTTTGATAATCAATTTTTTGATCAGCTTTTAACTGATTTGAGAGATTTTAGTTGTTTGATTAAGTCAATCAACTATTTTGAATATTTGGTAAATGACTGTTTGAATTAACTTTTTAACTCTCAAAAACCTAATTTCAAAAAGCTAAGGAACTCATCTTTTTCAATTAGTTGTTTAATATTTAGGTTGCAAAAAGATACAATTATCCTTGATTAATTCAATTTTTGACACTTTTGCTCTTGATATATAAAAAAATCTCATAAGAAATATGCATAAAATATATTTTATGATAAACCCTATTCTAATTGATTCATATGCATTAAATATATTATTTGATTTTTTCTCACTTTTCTTCTACAATTAACTTATAAGAAATAATAAGAACAACAACAATAATCATAATTAGTAAAAGAAACAATAAGAACAACAATAATAATAATAATTAGTAGTAATAATAAACTTATTTTTTATCTAAAATCATTTATTTCTTAATAAAAAATTATAAATATTTATTTCTTAATAAAAAATTGTAAATATTTATTTCTTAAAATAAAATCTAATATTTATTTCTTAAAAAATCTACTAAGTATAATAATTTATTTTTTAAAGAAAAATTAATAAATAATAAATTGTAATTATTTATTTTTTTAAAGAAAAACTAATATATGTAATAAATTATAATTATATTTCTTAAAAAAATCTAATAAATAATAAATTACAATGACATTTTTTAGAAGAAAAATATGATAAATAATATTTTAAAATATAAAATATTATTAAAATAAAAGAATACTCAAATAAATTGTAAAGAATATTTATATCCTTATATGTCATTTTACATATAAACAGTTAATAGTAAACAATTGATTTTATAAAACATCTTTATACAAACAACTAATGTTATTATCTAGTCATATCAACTAATACGATTAACTATTAGCTAACCATTAATACAATCAGCTAACAGTTAATATAATTAACTGATTGCCAAATAAGACCTTAGCCTTTCATTTTGTTATAAAGTAATATTAGTAATTAGGTTATATTATAGGTTTAAGTTATGTTATGAGTTTGCTTGTAGTACGCCCAAAGTTAAGGGTTTTATAGTCTTTATGTTTCTTAGGACTCAATATAAATAGAGTATTAGATTAAGTGTTATGTAATTCAATTACCCTATTTCGTTCAATAATATATTAGAGTTTTCTCTCCAACTCTATTTTGCTTATTTACTTTTTTTCCCTTTTTTTCTAAACCCTAATTATTGTTCTCAATATGGTATCAGAGCGATATCATTTGCTGTGAGGCCTTATAGGTTATACTACTTTCAGCAACATTAAAAAAGGTTCTATTGTCACTATAAATAATTTTTTATTTTTTGTTTCTATTTTTTGTTGTCCAGTATTTGGGTTTCGATGAAAAAAAAGGTAAAAAGACAAAAATTAGTCATGCACATTAGTTTTTTGTTGAGTATCTATGGTAGTGTGATTCAAAGGAGTTGCAATAGAGTTCAAGACTTAAAGCAATTCCACAACTTGTCATTGTCATTTATAGTGGCTGATAGAGGCTAGAGCTCTAATGAAGGTGTGACTTAGATCTATATCTACTAGTTTAGATTTTAGTAGGTCTTTTTCTTTTGCAATTTGAGGTCATTTTGGGTGTTGTCTTCTAATCTGATCTACCTTGTTTTGATTTTGATTAATTTGTTGGATTTGTTAATGCTCTTAGTTAACTTAGAGTTATTATGATCTAGACAGCTTTTTTTTACACCGATGGTGAAGGTTTAACTCTAAGAACCAATTACATGGTTGTTTGATACTGAGTTTGCTCAAATTGAGTGCTCTAGGGATGGCTGGCTTCTTGAAATAGTTATTGTTCATTGCCTTTTCATTTTGTAAGACTTTCTTGAAAGATTTCAAGAACCTAATTTTGATAAAGTTAGTGCCAAGTCAATACGTGTCATTATTGAGTTATAGTAAGTTATGATTGAGTCATGTCAAGTTACTATCAAGTTGAGTGAGTTAATGTTGAATCCAAGTTTGATTAGCTCCAATTTGACTATTTTGCCTTATTTGTTGATGTTTCTGATGTTATAATGTTGTCTGGCTTGGTTTTGATAAATTTTGAAAGTATATGAAGCTATTTACCATGGTTTTGTGGACAATTTTATGCTATTCTTTTTGGTTCTAATTTGGTGAGATTACCCTTAATATAAAGTGGTTTGGATCACTAATTTAGCTATGTAATTTGCTTTAATATCTTGGAACTGGCTTCATCGAATACAACTTAGAAGTAATACGATTTGTGATAGTATTGGTGGGTTTGGCATAATTCTAATTGTAGGTATTAGTAATTTTAAAGACTAGTTAGGAAGTTCAGGGAGTAGCTTAGGGGAAACTAGTAGAAGACTTTTGAAAGCTGTGTCATTTGTGGTAGGATGTGTTTTGTGCATCCACCACAAAAAATTCAACATCCAAATTTTTCACCTAGGGCCATGTTCTTAAAAACATTTTTAGCTTGATCAATCTCTGGACAAGCACCTGCTTTTCTGAAAATTTGATAAGGTTTCCCTAATGCAGACTGAGACTATTTGTTCATATATGCATTGCACTTGTTGTACAAGTGTACAAGATGTCTACTAAACTCCCATGATCAACTAGTATTCTATTGTCTATTGTAACATTCCAATTCTTAATCCTATTGACTCTCTGACTAGGTTGTTGAATGTGTATAATTTTTTTTTTCTGAAATGGAAACGAAGTTTCATACATGACTATAATATAATTATTTTGAGCTAGTACAAAATTTGATGAAGGTCTATAAAGCATTATACAAGAAAACAAGCAATTAATTAATTCTCCTAACGTATTTTGCCAAGGCACTTCCTAGGTGCAATAGAAGACCCATCATTAGGGAGGAACTCATAGTCAACACACATACAACATTATGCCTACATAGGTCCAAAAATAACACGAAATGGAAGTAAATTCGTATGGAGTAGTTCACAATGGTTATCAAAGTATCCTTGTATAGCAGCATCTTCAGGAATGTGAGATAGGACTCATACCTAAAAACAAAATAATTAAGAGGTAAGTCATATAGACTTAGTAAGTAACACTTCATACAAACTACTCTAGTACCCTAGTCACCATAAGTGTTTTGCCTAATTTCGATCCTCTAAGGAATTTAGATTGCTTCTTTGTAAAATCTATGTGAAGACTTGCATATTTATCATCTCTATGAAAGAGATTTATGAACTCAATTATGTCTTATGTAACATACCCGTGCCTTTTCTTTATACATTTATTTCTCATGCAACTATACTTAGGTCATTTTACACATGAATCCATTTATAATAATAACTTATAATGCATACAACATGGCTTTATACTTTTTTTCATATTTAAATCATAATCATACAAATATTGGCATGGTTTTTCAATCATACTTGCATGCAAGAGAATCAATGACAATAAACAAGAATGATAAATATATATATATATATATATAAAGGAGCAAGAATATAAATAATCATAAATAAATATGACCACAAGCATAAACATATTCACAATCACAATCACACAGTTTTCTCTATGTAATTTTGATCCAGCTTTATCCGTTTCTCCTCTTCTTATTCCTTTAGGGCCAATCTTATCCATCTCTCATCAATTTATATAATATGCGCACCCATACTCAACCAAGTAAGATGCATGGAAATCAAATAACATTAAACAAGTAAAAAATCTACATGCAATCTTTCACTCACCTATCATATTGCCATAATATTCACTTGGGGCTTTTGATTTTAATTTTTATTCTTATTTATCCCTATCTCTTTAGAGAGGCCAAAACTTGCATAGACTTATTCTCCAAATTTCCATGGATTAAACTCACAAATAAGATGCAAGAGTGTATATTAGCATTAAACAAGCAAGAGATCCACATACCACATCACTTTCACACATCATGCAACCATATTATTCATTTAAGACTTTTAATTCAAAATTTCACTTTTGTTTACCCCTATTTGTCTAGAAAGGCCAAAACCTCTAAGCATACAATGCAAACAAATTTCTCTTCCTATTTTACCTTAGAGTGGGCTGAAACATGCACTAGCATTTTCTTTGGATTTTTATTAACTAAAACATAGATTATGTTTATCAAACACTGAAACAAATATTTTTGAATCAAAAAGTAACATGCAAACAATTTCTCATTTTCAACTGTATCCTAGAACCCTATCTAAGCATTTATCTTAAATTTTTTAGTCATATTTCTCATATTGTCCCCTAGAGGTCAAAATACTCTAAGTGTTACAGTGAACAAGATTTTTCTCTGATCTTACCCCTAACCCTAAGTGGTTGAAACCACTCTACCCTAAGTTAGATGGATTTTATTCAAGTGTTTACTTACAGATCCTTCATGCATGTAATCAAAACTCATAGATTTTACATTTTTCTCAAGAACCTTTACATGCATGTCAAGAAACCACCTTAGTAAAAGATGATGAATCAAAAGCTTCCATCTTTTACTATGAAGCCTAACCCAAATTAACAAAACACTACATGGGATTTAAGTGGGTGATTAGGAAAACATCAAAGTAAGTATATAGAAAGAGTACTCACCTTAGAGAGGTTTGAAGAGGGATGAGAATGAAGGGCTCCACCCTTGAGCAAGAAAAAAGAAAACCAATTGAAGTTAGATGAGTTTCATGCAAATCCAAATGAGATCAAAACACAAAAGAAGAAGAAGGGGCTATTTACTTAAAATAAAAACCCTAGGGCCAAGAGGAAATGTGAGATTTCATCTCCAAAGGAGGAAGAAGAAGAGAGAAATTTCTTTTGGTTTTAAAGAGAGTGGTGCCATAGAGAGATGAGGGGCAATGTTAGGAGACAAACGACTAAAAATGTGTTTTGAGGAAGATATAAGTATATGGATAGTCTAGATTTTCTTAGGCTTTTTTGCCATTGCGGGGCTTAGACATGCATTGGTATGACATTCAACTTTATCCATCTCCTATTGAAAGGTCATTCACTTCCTTTTCATTTATTTATTTTAAGATTTTTAATTCAAAAATCATCATTATGGATGGATCCTTAGAGTTACGATGATGTCTAAGTCTATACTCTAGGCTCTATCCTATCCCAAGGCATGTACATGCATTGCTAGACTCTCCCTATGGGTGAGTTATCTCTTATCGTTATCATTAGTTTATCCAAAGCCATTTTAAATTCTTAGGTTAAGAGTCATCATTATGATGAACTTCATGATAATACCTAGACTTGTACTTTAGATTCCCTCCTTGTACATGCATTGGTAGAATATCTATCCTTATTTGAACCTTATTGGTGGATCATTCTTTTGTTCTCATCTATTTATTTTAAATTTCTAGACCAGGAGTAACCATTATGGTTGATCCTTTAGGGCTATGATGATACTTGGGGTCTTTGAATACAAATTTTAAGTCCTTGCTTCTAGGTTCTACCCTACTATCCACATGCATTGGCAAGACATATCCTCCTATTTTCTTATTGGTGGGGTGTGTCACCTTATCCTCTCTCTTTAGGTGTGACAATAGCTTCCCCCTCATGCAAGCATTATTTTATGACACTTGTCTCACATGTTGTATTGTCATGACACTTGGCTTATATGCATGCACTATTTTATCCATTTGTCTTATTCATTTAATCAATAAAAATTTTATGGATTAAAGCTCTAGATGTCTATTTTATTATTCAATTTATGGATTTCCATTTCGACATTCCTATAAAAAGTTATGAGCAAACAAGTAGATGCTGTTTAGAGCAATCCGAGTTAGATTCAGGCCTTACTTTAAAACAAAACAGGAAATAAACGGGACATAATCAACTTATCAAATTTATATCGATCAAAGCCTTCAAACTCTTTTTATGAATCTTAATTTTCTCATTTTTAGCGGTTGAAGCCATTTATGCCTACTTTCTTATGAAATTTATATCAATTGAAACCTTCTAAACCTTTTTTAAGATCTTAATTTTCACATTTGCAATCGGAGCCTTACATGTCTACTTTCTAAACCTTTTTACTGATTTTAATTTTTTCATTTATGACAAAAATTATATCAACTACGTAGAAATTATTACAAATTTAGTTCTTTTAATTTTAATTTATCTTTTAAACATAAAACATAATTAATCAATTAATTTTTATTATTATGCTTCTCAACGAATCATTAGAATCCTTCACACATTTGAATTCATCAAGAGGACAGTTCAATTGTCCCAAAATTTCTCACGGTCCCTGAGAGCACCATTAGCCCAAAATCAACGAATTCACCAACCATTCATATGTGTATTTTCTCAAGCATCATAGTATTATGCACACAAAGTGTGAACACAAATTTACATATGCCAATTTGGCATATAAGGACTGCAAGTATCTTAGTAAAATTCACATATGTCAATATGATATACAAGAACTGTGTGAATCTTAACACGTGAATTAAGATACAACTTTGGTTAAAAGAAGCCAATTTACATTTTTCTTCTTATTTCAATTTAATCTAAATTTTTCTAATTTAGTTTAATCTTATCTCTTAATTTATAAAATTCGTGCACTATTAGACCATCTTTAATCTCCCTTGAGAAAAAGAAATTTCGGTTTTGTAGAATTTGTTGTTGCTGCTATGATTTGGAGAAGATGAATATAACTATCATTTAAGGAAAGGCTAAAATAATATCATTTTATTTAGAAAAACTACAGTAAGTTTAAAAAATTAGTATATACCAACATAAAAACTCTATTCATTTGTGAGAATTAATTTGTAGTCTACACTTACCCCATGATTGGAATTTTTTGAAAACAAGATATCATTTCATTCTTAAATGAATTTCTTTTTAAATACTGTTTAGATTTAAGTTAAAGAAAAATTTATTTAATTTTATTTCATTTATCATTTTTATTTTAATTACATTTATATTATTATAAAATTCATCAAATTTATTAAAGATTTTATTATAATTAATTTTATTTTGACATTAAAAATACATGTTATATTAATAACTTTATCCTCATTTTAATATTTATTTATTATAATAATATTAAAATCAATTTTTAATTAAATTTTATATATTTTTTAATATATTTCAAGAGAATTCATCTACAACTAAATTAAAAATCACTATTTTTAATATTATTTCTAAATATTAGAATTTATTTATAAATAAATTAAAATTATTTTTATTAAAATAAAATAAATTGAATCATAGAAAAATAGATTCCGAATATAATAAATTCCTCTAAACTTACGTAGGTTTGGATTAGTCCCAAGTAAAGACTCCATATATACAGCTTTAGCTTTTACCGCGGGGGAGTAACAGAATCCGTACCCGATCCACTTTTACAGATTTTAAAAACTGTGTCTCAATTTTAGTTGAACGGAGTTATTATTTTTTTATATGCTTATTACGCGTAATATTTCTATAAAATTATAATATTTTATAAAAATATAAATTATAAATTTTATTATAAAAATTATAATTTTTTTTAAAATTGTAAGAGAGAAGAGAGAGAATATGCAGGAGCAGCCTCTAGGGCAAGTGCAAAATCTATTTTTACAAAATTATAATAATTTGTGAAAAGTATAAATTACAAATTTTCATAAAAAAAAGTAAAAAAAAATGTATAAAATTTATTATAAAAATTGTAAAATTTTCATAAAAACGCAAGAGAGAGAATATACAAGAACACCCGTTAGGGCAAGTGCAAAATCTAATGATTGAAAGAGAAGACCTTGGCTGCTCCACCATCTTTTTCTCTAGTGCTCTGTAGAAAATTGACAGCATCAATTTCTGATATATAATAATACATGAGAGTTTTTCCATTTAAACTGTTGAATCCTGTATACAGAATTATCTTCTTCCTGTGTAACTTTATGTATTTATTTTTATCAGAAATTGAGAGGATGCAAATATCCAAACAAGTTTTTCTAGAAAAATCAGTGTAAATAAATCTTGTTCAAAGGAGACTTCTATATAGCAGAAACATGTTGAGAATTTAGGAAAAATGGGATACCTTTACATACATTCTTTTCTCATAGAAATTGAGATTCTGAATTACTTACTCATCTCCCAAATGGAGACGCTCTTATGACGAAAATTTGATTGGATTCAAGAAAGTTGGGTCAATTCTAAAATATCCTGACAATGATCTTAACGAGTGATTTGGCTTCAAGAACATCAGAAGAATCCCTGTATCCAAGATTAAGGTTTAGCACCTGAACACCACTCTCACTAATCAACTTCATCCAATGATCCATATGATGGGGACAAAACTTGCTATCAAAGGATGCCATAGTGATCTTATATTGCTTTATAATTAAGTCTTGGCCCATGGAACCTTAGCATTGTTCTATCCACATGATTTAAACTTTTCCTATGTTATTTCATTGTCTTGTCCAATAGTCCCAAACTTTCTTGGGAAAATTCCAATATTGTAAATGCAAGTGTCTTTCCATTCCTTGGGCAAAGCACTAATCCTCACACCATCTTTACTGGCCAGCCGAGAGAGAATATCATGAAGAATTGGTTTTGGAAGATCGGGTGTCCAATCCATCTCTATTACCCGAAACAAACTAGTGTAGCAAAAACGTGTGCCTTTCACAAGATTTGAAATTTGTTGGTGCAAAGTGTTTGGGAGGGAAAAAATATAAATGTTTAACGAAGGAGAAAGAGAGAGAAAATAAAAATTTTGTTCAAAATTATTGAACTAAACAGAAAATTGAATACAAGATATAGTATACCTAAAATGTGTTTTAAAAAATACTATCTATCAAGTGAATTTCACTCTCACTATTTGGTATAAAGTTAATGGAATTCATGGAATTTTATTTCCAATATCTGGATAATCTTTTTTTAGGAACTTTTTAACGGTCGATTTTGGTTACTGGTCAACCAAAGGTTCTTGTTGACCAAACTGCTATAAGAAGTATGAAAATGCAAAAAAACAGCAAGAGTAAGAAAAAGGAAGAACAAGATGAATACTGAAGATTTTTAACGTGATCTAGCTAAAATTAATATGACCCTTACGTCCATGGTGGTTGTATTTGCTTTTTAAGGTTGTTTCTCTGTTCACTTCAACACAGTTTTAATACATAAACTCTCTCGCTATTTTGGTAAAGTTTTTGCATATATTTTTCACTATATGTTACAATGATATATCCTTCCCTACTTATAGAAGCAAGGAGGATTACAAGTGTAATTTGACAAATTATAAATCTATCATTTCTGCTGCTGTGGGCTAAATGCTTGACGGGCAATAAATGTTTGGCATTTCACTATCGATTCTTGGAAGCTGATGTGCTGGTTCTGGGGGCTGACTTGTTAGTTGAGAGAATGTGCCTCTGGTTAATGACTAGGCTTGAGCATTCTGTACCTATGCTCAGGGCAACTCGTTATGTAGTTTGAGCTCGCATCGGGTGACTTGCTGTTTGTGCTAGTTGATCTCACACTCAGGTTCAATCAAGATAAGTCTTTTGGAAAGTGGCTGGGGTCTGTCTTGGCCCTGTCCCACATACTGAGCTCGTGGCTAGTGAGCTGATGCCCTTGCTAAGCGTCCTTAGTTTTTAGATGACTTTGGGCCTTCTTTGATTGGACTTGTCCCTTGTTGGGCCTTTGCTAGCCCATTCTGCCTTAGTCTAGAAACACTCACAACATAAGCCCTGCAACTCTCATTTCGAACTCTCATTTCGTTTTGTGGACTGGGAGTTATTTGCTGGCAAAGTCTTCACTTGTAGTCTGCAATGTTGTCAAGTCTTCATATTCAGTCTGTCATGTTATCATTTCAAGCTTTAATCTTTCGTTTCATCTACACTAGGCCTTACTTCTTACTATACATGTTTTATAGTTGTTGGTGTGGCAACTTTGTTCTTTTCTAAACCACTCAATCAAGAACTGCTAGATGTCCTCTGGATCCATCGGTGAAGCCAGATTAGTCTATATAAGATGTAAGTAACCTTTCTTTTTTCTTTATGGAATAACTTGATGGGTGTCTTTGTTAAGCCCCTTCATGTTTTTGATGGTCTAAATCCTTGATGGAGTTCTACAAGGTGTGTATGGCCCGTTCCGACTATCCTCTCTAAAGATTCTAGGAAGTTTTATTATTGGAAGCCCTCATGGACAATTTCTCTTTGAGGATCCCAGGAAATTTTGTTACATTCCTTCGTTCCCTCCCCATTGATCATGCTAGATGATGTAGCTTCTTCTTTTTGCTCTTTGGTTTTCTTCCATAGCGAGCCAATCTAGTCAGTTCTTCAGCCTTATTACTTGGCTAAGTAAACCGTTTAACTTTTTAAGTACCTTGCGAGCACCCCAAGTAAAGGAATAAGCTATATGCTTGGGAAGAAGGCGAGGAAGAGTAGTTTGGCTTGCTTGCTAACCCCACAGCTTGTTGGAATTCAACTTTTTCCCAATCAATTGTAGGCTTGCTTTAATTTGCAAGATCCGGTTCTTAAAGGGCCAATTTCTCCTACTTATTATAACTACAAGCTTATTCTGATTTTTTTATTTTGAATCTTCTTATGTAAATTTACCTCGTTGAAAGAGGTTTTTAATGAGACTACTTATTATTCTTATCTTTCCAATTGCGTTATGTTGTATGCTTCATATGTTATGGAAGATAACATGTAAGCTTTTCATGAACAGATTCCTACACACCATATCTTAGATAAGTATGGAGTTAAACAACCAATCAGTTATATTAATTTGTATCAACTGATAATAGACTTGAGCACTGGAGTGCCTCAGCCGGTAATAAGCTTTCTGGTTGCATGAAAGTTGTGAGTAACAGGTCACAAGAGAGTTACACCTTGGATAAGTTGAATGCTCAGATTATGTTTTAGCAAGAGTGAGCTTGAGCGTTTAGTGGATGATTAGGTGCATCCAAGTTGGCACGAGGTTGTGTACCCAATAGGTGATTAGGTGCACTCGGATTGGCATAAGGTTGTATGCTAAGTAGGCAATTAGGTGTGCCTGGGCTGGTATGAGGTTGCATGCTCAGTAGGTGATTAAGTGTGCCTGGGCTGGCATGTGGTTGCATGCTCAATGGGCAATTAGGTGCTCTTAGGCTAGCACAAGGTTACGTGCTCAATAGACGATTAAGTTCGCTCAGGCTAACACAAGTTCATATGCATAACAAGCGATTAGGTGCACCTGAGCTAGCAGGAATTCACATGCTTAGTGGGCGATTAGGTGCACCCAAGCTGGCATGAGATTACGTGCTCAACGGGCAATTATGTGCACCCAGGCTGGTATGAGTTCGTGTGCACAATAGGCAATTAGGTGTGCCCGAGTTGGCAGGAGTTCGTATGCTCAGTGGGCGATTAGGTGTACTTAAGCTGGCACAAGATTGCGTGCTCAACAGCGATTAAGTACACACAGGCTAGCACGAGCTCATGTGCACAGCGACCGATTAGGTGCACCCAAGCTGGCATGAGGTTGTGTGCTTAATGGGTGATTAGGTGCACCCAAGTTGGCATGAGGTTGTGTGCTCAATAGGTAATTAGGTATGTCCAAGCTAACACAAGTTCATGTGCACAACGGATGATTAGGTGCACCTGAGTTAGCAAGAGTTCACATGCTCAGTGGATGATTAGGTACATCTGAGTTGGCACGAGATCATATACTTAGTGGGTGATTAGGTGCATCCAAGCTGGCACGAGCTCGTGTGTATAGCGGGAGATTAGGTATGCCTGAGCTGGCACGCGATTGCGTGCTCAATGGACAATTAGGTGCACCTGGACTGACACATTGAGCTGGTTGCATGAGAGCTGTGAGCTATAGATCGCATGGAAGTTATACCTTAATTAGCATGGGTTGGTTGCAGTGTAAACAGAAAGATACAGTTCGTTGCTTTCGGTCTATAATCTTGCAAGTCATTCAACATACTTCTCATTTTATCCGCAAGCCTTGAGTTTCTGCCAATATTTTGTGTAATGATTACTACTTCCAGTGAGTATTTTTGCTAGGCTGGCATTGACTTAACGCTGGCATCCACTGAATTGTCAGATTGTGGGTATCTAAAGAGTTCCCAGATCCAACAGTCAAATTCAATGTGATATAATTGGAGAAGTTCTTTCCCCTTTAATCCATCATTTGAAATCTGAAACTTCCAAATTCCCCTTCTTTGTTCTCTTTCTGTTAGGCTGATAACTATTCATTGTCATTCGCTATTGTTGGTGCCATTTCGATTAGTTAGGCTCGTGGTTCGGGTTTTGATAGTCGAGAACTAGCTTTGTCCCCGCTTCGGACCTCTTCTTATAGTCAACACAATGAGTTTTTGGTTTCTGGTTTCTAGTTTTTAGTTTTTGTTTCATGTTCTATGTGGAGCTTTGCTTGTTTTTTGTTGGAAAATGATATGGAATGTTAGTTGAACTTTTTACCCATGCCTTTTCTTTTATCGTGTTCGGTTTGTCTGGTTGTTCTGTCAGTAGATGTTACAATTTCTGATTGTTGTTTGAGTCTTCCGTTAGTTTTCTGGGCTTTAGCGGCCTAAAAGTCAAGCCCTCTTATATGTCTAGAGTTTAGATCTTGGTGACTCAAGGCATATGCGATCTTTTACATAGGAGAACTTTTGTTAGGGTAATTTTCTAAGAGTTAGGGTCTATCTGCCTTTAGCGACCTAATCATTCCTTTTTCTTTGTGTAGATGTCTCCACCTCATAGACGTTGCCGTCACCTAATCGAAAATGAAGATACTGAATCTTTTGAAGGGAGTGGGGAGCTACTCCATTTCATAAGGGTGGCAAACTCTTAAAATAGTGAGGTCACAAAGGAGTTCGTAGCTCACCCTAAACCCGAAGGGTTTATAGCTCATTCCTGCTTTATTCTTCACCCTTCAAGTGTCAAGTTTAGCGAGCTTGAAGGGATAGCTCAGGCATATCATTTTCTGAAGGGTTGCCGTGTCTTGGCACCTTCTCATAATGACCATGCTACTCCTCCTCCTTCAAAATTCATATCAATTAGCATCCAATATCATGGTCCTGGATTTAAATTCCCGGTTCCCCCTAATGTAATTGATTTTTTTGAACAAGCTAAGACTTTCTCTTTTCAACTAACTCCAAATTCATACTCTCAACTGACTTTCTTAGCACTTATCTATCTTAAGAACGGCCTTGCACTCCCTTCGGCAAGAGTCCTTTGCAATCTCTATAGTATCAAGAGCATCGAACTGCGAGAAGGGATTTACTACCTCTTAAACCATTTGTCTAAATACAAGAAAATTCTTCCTCAAGGGGACACTAAGGGGAAATCCAACGTTAGGAATTATAAGAGCCATTGGTTTTATGTTTCTTGTCCTTCCTTGAGCAGGCTTCAAAACTTCTCATTTGTGTTAAGTCTCAGTAAGCGAGTTAGAAGGATGCAAGTTAGCCTTAGCACTTATTTCATTTCATTTCAAATCTAAGCTTTTGATGTGTCTTTGTAGATGGAGCTGGGAAAGAGAAACCAAAGTTAAAGGCAAAAGAGATCGATTTGCTCGACCACTCGCTGTTTTAGAAGATTTTTGGAATGACTTGAAGTTTGACAAACAGCTTCTGCGGGCACAAAACGTTTCTTATCTTTCCTTGAGTAGGCTTCAAAACTTCTCATTCATGTTAAGTCTTGGTAAGGAAGCTAGAAAGATATAGTTAGCCTTGGCACTTATTTCACTTCATTTCAAATCTAAGCTTTTGTTATGTCTTTGTAGATGGAGCCGGGAAAGAGAAACCAAAGCTAAAAGTAGAAGAGATCGATATGCTCGACCACTCGTTGTTTCTAAATATTTTTGGAATGACCTAAAGTTTGATAAACAGCTTCTGTAGGTACAAGGGCTCTCCCCTGCTCTCGACATCGAGCTTCTTGACAACTTATGAGATATTGGAGCTCGGGGGTCAGAGAGGTTACTCCAATAGGTTTTGGGGAGTGCAGAGATATGGCGGGACTTAATTTTACCAAACCTCCCCCTTTAACTAGGTCGAGGCTTGCTACCACTCCGACTTTTGCTCAAGTTAGTCATCCTTCCCCCTTGGCAGTTGCAGAAGAGACTTTACTGGCACCAATCCTTATTTCACAACTAGAATCATTTGAGGTCATAAGAGGGCCAATAAGGTCTCTCGACCATAGGGAGAAAACTTTAGACGAGCCTCCTTCCAAAAAACAAAGGATTGACAAAGGAAAAGAGATCACTATTAGTTTAGAGGAGGCGTCCGAGGACACGCTGGGGGACCTATCCAAAGGCCTAGGGCCCAAAACACTAGTATACTACAATTTTCTTCATAGACATGTGGATCGGGTTTTGGAAACCCATACGAAGGCATTGGAACATGAAGAGATATGTGGCAACACCTTGGCGATCATAATAGTTCGCCATTATTTGCTGGTTAGTATCATTTTTTCCTAACTTTTCCCATTCTTTGGCAGGTGATCTAACCATTTTGGTCTTTTTAAGGGGCATTGGAAACAATAAAATTAAGGGATGAGATCGTAATTTGGGAAAATGAACAGGCAAGCTCAAAAGTAACTTAGCTGCTTTAACTATAGAAGCAATAAAGCTAAGGAAGAAATTGGAACGCGCTGAGACCCAACTGCAGAGTGTTGAGGTTACTAAAAGGAAGGCTAAAGACATGTTGCTTTGCAAGATAACAAGCTTGATCTTGAGGCTCCATATAGTGGCCGATGATCTGAGGCAGTAGCAAAATGAGCTGGAAGTGACAGTAAGGCGAGCCAAGGTCACAGATAAGAAAGAATAAGCTGCCAGGGAGAAGGTAGCTTGCACTGAGGACAAAGCTGCTTAAGCTGAAGATAGGGCTACATGAGCTGAGGAGGAGATTAGCCCGAGTCAGGGGGAGACCATCACCATGGTCGCATAGAATAAGGATACAGCAATCTCCAACACCACCGATAGCTTTCTATTTACTTTATGGTAAAAACACCCGGACATGGATTTCACATTTTTCCATGAAGACATTGAGGCAATTATTTAGCGTTTCATAGAGGAAGCAAAGGTAGCTTTGACCCTAGGTGTAAAAATTGGTGGTGGAGGTTTTCCTACTCGAGTTAACACTCAAATCGAAGGTAGCTCATTGGTCAAAAAATGAGCCACGGTGGGGGCTAAAGAATCAATGATGGAGAACTTGCCTGCACCCTTTGCTAACTCTTCAATCCGTCAGGATCCACCTATGTTCTTGACCTCTTCATAGATTGTATCACTATGCCCTTGCCTTGTACTTTTTATTTTTTAACACTTTAGATGCATTCTGACTGGACAATTGTCTATAATGATAGTTATTATTTTGTGATGAACTTGTATGAGCCACTTATACCGAGATGAATTTGCTTAAATTCGCTATTAATTCTAGTTGATTAACTTTTTGGATTTTCACCAAGTCAAAATATTTGAGTATTCTATTAACAAATCATGGCTTCATGCCTGAATGCTTAATAAGCAGTGACTTTTATAGCTCCTAAGATAGCTAGTTGAGTTAGCAGCTTGAATGCAGTTTAAACGAGTTCTAGTCGAATTTATTTTAAGATTGGTTTGCCTTAAGAGTAATGTTCTGAAGATATGTCGAAGAGCTTACATAGAATAGAAGGACTTTAGGCATTTTTATTGAGATTCAAATATTAATTCAGAATTATAGAGCTGAGCTTGAATTTATTGATAATATGGCTAAAGATGTTCGACGTTCCAGGTTCGAAGGATTTTAGCTCCATCTACATTTGACAAGCAATAAACTCCATTTCCCAAATTCTCTTTTATTATGAATGGACCTTCCAGTTCAGTTCAAGCATCTCATCACTGGCTTTATGAGCTCTTAGCAAAATAAGGCATAGCATGAGATCATCTACCTTGTAGCTTTGAGCTCAAACCTTTCGATTATAATGTCTCGCGACCCACTATTAATAGGTTGTGATCATGAAGCAAGCTATATCCCTTGCTTCTTCGATGAGGTCAAGATTCCTGACGAGTAGTTACTTATTATCCTCTAGATTAAAAGTAACCCTCTGGTATGAAGTTACTTCAAACTCTACTAGTATCATAGCTTCGGATCTATAAACCATCAAGAAGGGAGTCTTTCCCATGGTGTTGAGACGTGTGGTCTTGTATGCCCAAAGTACTTTTGCCAATTTGTCTACCTATACTCCCTTTTTGGCCTTTAGTTTTATTTTCAAGATCTGTTTGATGATCTTATTAATAGCTTTGACTTGCCCATTGGCCTGAGGATAATTTACTATTAGAAGCTCTTTACAATCCTGAGGTTGTTACAAAACTTGATAAATTGCTCGCTACTAAATTAGGTCCCATTGTTTGTTATAATCTATTGAGGAATCCTGAACCTGCAAATAATATTATTCTAGATGAACTTCTTAATTTTTTAAGAAGATATTTCAGTCAATTCTTTCACCTTTGCCTACTTCGTGAAGTAATCAATAGTCACTACTGCATATTTGCAGCCCCCCACGGCCTGTGGGGAGAGGTTCGATCAAATTAATCCCCTATTTTGCAAAGGGCCAAGGGCTGACCATTTATTGTAGGTATGTTGGAGGAGTTTGTGGAACCTTAGTAAACCTTTGACATTTATCACATTGTCTAACAAGGTTAATTGCATCTTGTTTCATGATTGGCCAGTAGAACCCTTACCAGAGTGCTTTTTGAGCTAGAGATAGCCCCTAGCATGGTTTCCACAGTGACTGATGTGAATTTCCTCTAGGATAATGTCATAATCAGGGCCATCGATGCATTTGAGGAGTGGAGCTGAAAAACCCTTTGTATAAAACATGTCATCGATGATGCAATATCTAGTAGCTTAAGCTCACATTCGGTGCACTTCTAACTTGTCATTCGGTAGCTTGTTGTCTCATAAATATCTTAAGATCGGGCTCATCCATGAGCTTTGTGGCATAACAATTGTCATCAAGACATCTTTCTATTTGATGGTTGGTAATGGAAGAGTTTCCACTAGGATTGCACCTGAGAAATTCGTATCCTTAGTTGCGGCCAAGTAAGCTAGTGCATCTGCATGTGCGTTCTGAGCTTGTGAGACCTAACTAATCTTGTACCTCTAGAAATTGTTAAGTAATTCTTGAACCTTCTGGAGGTAGATAGCCATCTTCGATCCCTTTGCTTGATACTCGCCCTTTATGTGACAGACAACAAGCTTAGAGTTGCTAAATATCTTCAAGTTTTCACCTCGTATCTCCCTTGCCAAGTGAAGTCCTTGGAGCAGCGCTTTATATTCAGCTTCATTGTTAGTAGCTCGGAATCTAAATCTCAATGCATAGAGGATTTGTATCCTTATGGGCTGATTAAAAGTATTCCTGCCCCTGCCTTTTACTCGCATAAGGACCTATCTATATAAAGTTCCCACCATAGACCTTTTAAAGTCTCCACTTCCTTCTCCATAGGTCATGTAGATTCTACAATAAAGTCTATGAAGGCTTGCCCCTTAATCATCTGTCTTGGTTTATATTGGATATCAAACTGAGCTAACTTGATGGCTCATCTGAGCAGGCATCTTGAGGTGTCAGTCTTTTGTAGGGTTTGTCTTAACAGGTACTAAGTGAGCACCTCAATTGTATGTGCTTGTAAGTAAGGTTGTAATTTCCTAAAAGTAGTCACAAGGCAATAAGTGAGCTTCTCCATAGGCGAATAATTCACTTCCACATTTAGTGGCATTTTACTTATGTAATAAATTGGGAGCTGAGCCCCACTTTCATCTCAAACGAGAGCTGCGCTGATATGTGCTGGGACACTCCTAGTTAAAGGACAAGCTTCTTACCTTCTTGCAGTTTAGATAGCAATAAAGCTTGGCCCATATATTCTTTCAAATGCTAGAAAGCAGCCTCGCACTCCTCAATCCATTCAAATTGTTTGGTCCTCTTCAACACATCAAAAAATGGTATGCATTTATCTGTCGCTTTGGAAATGAATCTACTAAGTGCCATAACCTGACCAGTTAGACTTTGCACGTCCTTGACCCTAGTTGGGGACCTTATGTCTATGAGTACTTTGATCTTTTTTGGGTTCACTTCAATCCCTCTACTATTAATCAGAAACCCAAGAAATTTTTCTGAAGTCACCCTAAAAGTGCATTTAAGTGGATTCAGTTTCATCCAATATTTCCTCAAAATTTGAAACATTTTATCTAGGTCTCTCACATGATCCATAACCTACTTGGATTTCACAAGCATGTCATCCATATAGACCTCTATGGTCTTCCCAATCTGCTCTTTAAACATCGTGTTAACTAACCGTTGATAGGTCGCTCTTATGTTTTTCAATTCAAAGGGCATCACCTTATAACAATACAACCTGCGATTTGTGATGAACAAGGTATGCTCCTCATCCTAGGGTTCTATGGGTATTTGGTTGTATCCTGAATAAGCATCTATAAAGTTAAAAAGCTTATGCTTGACTGTTGCATCAACAAGTTGATTGATCCTTGGTAGAGGGAAGCTATCCTACCGATAGGCTTTGCTGAGGTCAGTGAAATCAATACATGTCTTCCATTTCCCATTTTTCTTTTTCAACAATACGGGATTAGCCAGCCGAGTTGGATAGTGAGCCTATCAGATGAACCTGTTAGCTAGGAGTTTGTCTACCTCCTCTTTTAGAGTAATAGATCGCTCGACAGTTAATGGCCTCCTCTTTTGAGAAACTGATTTATGGTGAGGATCAATATTCAGCTTATGTGAAATAATCTTGGAATCAATCACTACCATATCTTCATGATTCCAAGCAAAAATATCCAGATTCACTTTAAGAAATTCAACCAGCTGGGTCTTCATGTCTGGAGGTGAGTTCTTTCCTAACTTGAGGCATCTTTCAGGGTCTGCCTCACTAACCTATATGTCCTCAAGCTCCTCTACAAGGCCACTTTCCTTATCGGCATCCAGGTCATGAGGGTTAAAGTCGTGACTGACCCCTGCTGTGCTTAGAGCTCAAGGTTCTCTATCAGAGACTAGGTCAACCTCTTTTTTACCTTTCCCTGATCTTAACAACATCTTCGTAACAACATTAGGTTGCGTGCTACTCACTTCGCACACGCCTGGCTCCACTGAGGGTTAGGAACCATATAGTTAGCATCCTGGTGGACATGACCATATCTAAATCATTCATCGCAGGATGTATCAGCACCACATTATATGTTGAAGGGCAATCAACAATTATGAAGTCTGCTAGGATGATGGCTTGATGTTCTGAGTCTCCTAAGGTGGGGGGAAGCTTGACCTGTCCCACTAGAAATATCATGTCCCCTGTGAAATCAAAAAAGGGCTCTGGGGAAGATTTCAAGTTACTTTCACTTAGTCCTATCTGATCATAGCACTTCTTGTACATGACATTGACTGAGTTGCCAATGTCTAACATGATCCTTCGCACTTCAGCGTTGTCGATCTTGGCCCAAATGACAAGTGCGTCATTATGGGGAGACTGAATCCCTCATGCATTGTCATAAAGGTAATGCTGTCGGAGGTAGTTCTAGCTTTCTTGGCAGGTCTTTCGGATTCGTAACCCGTGAACATGATATGAGCTGCACTTTGCACATAACGATCATGTGAAATGTTCGAGGTGCCTATAATGTGTGGCCCACCATAGATCGTGAAGATAGTCTTTACCATAGGCGTTTGTTCTTACTCAACCTACTGGGATGGTCGTTGCTCTGGTTGTTGGGAGCATTAAGGTCGCTATCCTGCAGGTCACACCATGTAGTCCCTTGAGTGATCTCTTCTAATCAGGTTTTCGGTAGCATTCTTGAGTGACCTACATTTAGAGGTGTTGTTGTTAGTCATATATAGGTGCCCTAGAGTCAATTTGATTGGGCTCTATTGCATCTATGACTAAGTGATCTATGGATTTGCATAATAAAGGGTGAATATTCATCTTAGATTGCATATTGTGATCATATTTATGATTTATGCATAATTAAGATGAAGTCCATGGTGA
>JANHAO010004378.1:0-24287 GCA_026873985.1 Saraca asoca | reverse complement strand
GGCCTTTTGGGGTAGAGCCCAAGAGCAAATCCGTGAGGGCTTGGACCCAAAGTGGACAATATCATATCAATGTGGAGTTTGTGGTATCCACGTGGGCCCTACAAAATTGTCACAATTTTTGATATGACACAATGTGATAATCCAAACACAAAGTTCTTTATACGAATTTGAATTGAGTTTTATACGAATTTGTGTTGTAACTAGCTCAACTTATGTAATATAAATAATAAATAAGTTGGATGAAGATTAGCTCAAAATTAAATGAGCTGATACGTCAATATGTTAAAGAATTTATATTAAAATTTTAAAATTATTATTTGAAAAATAATTTATAACTAAATTATAAATTATTATATATAGTAAAAATAAAAGGATTAATAGAGATTTAATCCTTATATATTTATGAAAATTATAATTTAATCCCTGTAATTTTATTTTATCTAATTACATCATAAAATTTTACTAATTTTTATGAAACATAATAAAACTTCTATCAACCTAAAAGGATTAAATCATTGATCCAATAAAGTAACAACACACATTTTGAAGTTTGCACGCAAGTAAAAGGATTGAAAAATAATTTACTTTCACTTTGATCGAATGTAGGTTATAAGAGGTTGGAATGGGCCAGAATTACAAAGAAGTGAAGGTTTAAAATCTTAGGAATCAACAGATTGCTACCAAAGGTAGATATACTCACATACTTGTGGGGGCAATTGCCTATACAAACAATTTTTTTTTTTACAAGCACATACTCTCTAAGAAGTTATTTGGTTCGTAAAAAACTTTTATAGAAAGTACAACTTCTTGATAAGCTGAAAATGCTTGGGTCGTTTGGTTAGCCACTAACTTAAAAATGGAGAAAGTTATACTTTCCATGAAGCATTTGAAGTTGCTTATCCAACCTTCTTAGGTAGGTTCTACTTCTTATGCCTTTAATGAATTAAAATATAAAATTATTCTTGCAAATTTTAAATAATGAAAAGAGTACCATTTTAAAAATTTATCTAGTGTCTTGGCAAAAGAGTATAACTTTTGTGTAAGATATTTTAGTCATTTTGATAATACTTCATGAAAAGTTTACAACTAAACCAAAGACCACATATGAACTTACTTCCTGGGAAGTTCTACTTCCTTAGTACCAACCAAACAACTTTTAACACTTCCTGAGAAGTTGACATAAGAACTTTCTTCCTGGAAAGTTCAACTTTCCGTAAGAACTTACTTCTTATGTGAACCTGATGACTCCTAATTATATATATTGTCCCCATGGTTTATATAAGATTGTCTCCATATTTATTCCTTTTTATCAATTGGAAGAGAAAATTTTTAGTTTAAACAAGTGTAAAACTATATAAAATTTCACTTATGATACAAATTGGCACAAACATAAAAAGAGATATTAAAATAAATAATATTTTATTTTTATTTAAGTATTTAATTTTTTTAAAAATAATTTAAGTATTTATTTTTCTACATATATTACCTCCCAAGTTTAAATTTTTGGATTTGCCATTAATTGCTATAGTACACAAAAATGTTTCTTAAAAAAGATAGAATGGCACACTTGTTTCTCTTCTAAAATCCTATTTATACTGCTTATCGCAGTTATCATAGGGAAACTACTTGATGTAGCTCCCATGTTTACTTTGAACATGTGTCCAATTTTTTGTTTAAATTTGAAAACTATAATAAACTACTAAAATAAGATAACCACCTTAAGAAACTACTTGGTAACCGTCAAACGTTTAAACCTTCATTGCATGTGCTAAAATTGCAATCATATACCACATGGAAATCTTTAAAGTTACCAAAATCATAGTCTTCTGAGTATTCTTGAGCCACTGACTTTGATTCAACAAATGCTCATTTTAACTTAACCTAAATTTTGGGTTTGTGGTAATAAAGGCCCCCTAGTTTAATTTACTTGAGCCATTTTGACTTTTGGTTGTGTTGAAAGGGAGTCAAACTATCAAGATGCACTTTGAAATTCTAAACAAAATGCTCCTTAACCTAAATTTAAGACATGTTTAGGTCAAATGTAAGTCTTTAAGAGGAATTGATGTTTTGACTACTCAATCATAGCTAACTTACATGTGACTTCCTAGAATTGACAACTTTTACACATAAGTTGAGGGTAATGATGAAGGCTATGCATGCAAATCATAATTGTTAAAAACTCACACTTTTTCAATGTGCATAAATGATTAATTAATCACTTTTTTCTCTCTCTAAAATTTCAAATATGTCATGAATTTATTGAATAATAAATAATTTACCTTATTATGAATTTATTGAATGATTCATCTTCTTATGAATCCAATTAGTAATGGCTAGTTCACCTTGTCATAAATCAATTGAATAATATGATTCACTTTTTCCTCCCTGTGCATTCTCCCATATCCTCCTCTTAATACTCCAATACCATACTTAATATTGTAGCATTTAGTTGTGTGATTTTTTTTTTTTTTATGATTCCAAACCTATAAATAAGGCTTATATATCCTTGTATACTATGAGGTAAGAAGTAAAAAGGGAAAAAAAATATATTTCTCTTTTACATTCTCTCTATTATAAGTTTTTTTATGTTTATATCTTTCTTAATTTTATAGCATGTTATCAGCATGAGTCTTTACCATTTAGGCATTTGATTTTTGGAAAGAAGATTTTGTTCTTATGCTCTTTGAATTTGAGAAAATTAATATCATAAAGTTTTTCTTTTATTTGATAAACATGCTATCTTTAAGATCCTTGATTATTTCTAATTAAGAGAATGCATCTTATAAATATGAATGAGCCAGAGAATTAATATGGATTGTCTTATAGGCCTTTGGTTAGGAAGTATTTCTTCATCATATGTGGAGCTGGTGATAATGATTTATGTTTTGTAATGCATTGGTGTAAATTTGATTTCATTTAGATCAAAATTGATTTTTCTTTAACTAAGTTCCTTTTGTTTTCAAAATGTATTGAAATTCTGTAAAAACATACACGCATATTGTGAAACTGATTGGTTGTATGTGGATATATTTGCAATATATTTTTATTAACATCTTCACATATATGTATTTCTAATTATATGCATATTTGTTTCATATATCTATTTGAATAATTTTCACATGCTTAATTTACATCAAAATTAAATAGTTTGACTTTAATTTGTATTGGTGAATTATGACGTCGAAAGATGGATAAATATTTTTCTAATGTTTATATTAAGATTTTATGATTCTGTTTATTCAAATTTAAAGTTTGAATCATAATCAGGTGGCTTTTTATATGGAAGTCATAAAATAATATTTTATGTTTATGCAAGTGTTAAAGAGAATTGTAGATTCTTTATCTAATGAAAATAAAATATAAATGGTTGTGCAAAATAGATTATAGATTTTTATGACGAATGATATATAGGTTGTTTGTTAATAGTTATAAATATGATTTTGGTTATGCTTTCCTTAGTAAATCCGTTAATTTTTCATGTTCTATAATTTATTCATGTAGTGATTAATGAAGCATATTTCTTCATGTGTTATATTACATATTTTCAAGTTATAGATTCTTATGATATTGTCTATATCTAATTAAAATTGAAATTCTTTTATAACATTTTATTGAACCTAATGGTTTGGAAAAATGTGAGTATCTATATTGTAAATATCTCATACTTTTATTATTTATTGACATAGACTTTACAAAATTTATGAAGATTGTTTAGTTTATTGAAATTCTTAACTAAAATTTGATTAATTTGTTTATTTGTGATCTAATATTTTCATGAAATGAGCTTTACGAGAGATTAGGTACATATGAGGCTATTAATTGAAAGGGTCTTTGAAGATTTAGCAATAAACTAAGACTCAATATCTTCTATTATTTTTAATATTAAATATTCATTACTTTTGATAATGTATATTCTTTTTTTTTTCTACCCCATTTTGTTAATTTTTATGAAAATGATATATTATATTATTTTTATGTTTTAGATATGCTCTTAAAGTAACAATACCAAAGAAAAATAAATTTTAAAATATTTTGAATTACTTTCATGTTTACGTCCTAAAGCAATAATAAGAAGGGGTCTAGAATATTCTATTATTTTGTATTTGTAATTGCATAATGATATTGATTAAAATCAAGCTATTCCTAAAAGCTTATAATCTATTCCATGAAATGAATGTGATAGCATATCAAGAATTTTGATACCCAATTTCATAGAGTAAATGCCTTATTTATAAAAATTTTTGATATCACGTAATCTGAAGTTAAAGTGATAGTTAATAAAGATTTTGATATACCATTGCCATATGTAGCATATTTTTATATACTAATACTTGGAGTGAATGTAATTGAGGTAAAGAGTTTTACTTTTATTAAGCCCAAATATGTATTTCAATCAAAATTGTTATAATAGTATATTTCACTACTTGAAGTGGAAGAATGATGAAGAGAAATTAAGAGAATTGCTCACGTACCTATTATATGTTGAGAAATTTTATTGAAATTTGTGTTCTCTCACATTGTGTGTGTCGACGGTGAAATTCGATTTGTATGGGAGACTTGAACTTCAGTCAATGGAGAAGAGTTTTGGGATCCAATACTGCCTTTGAAGTGAGAGAGAGAATCGGGAAGATGGAGGAGGAAGAAGACCACCAGTTTAACGTGGTTCAGCCAAATTCAGACGGTACCGGATCCTACGTCCACGACAGAGATTTTATTAATACAGAGTATTTTTATAGAATTCCTGCTTACCCCGATCCTTCCTCTTCTTACTAACAATGTAAGCCTATTTATAGAAGAATGAGGGGTTACATGCATTAATTGCTAGTTATAGTTGAGTTACATCAAATAATAAATGGGAAAAGACAGTAAAGGGGTCACAATCTGGCTGTTGCAGAAAGTAGGTTACTAAACGGTTCCCCCCATGCTGGTGGTGGATTTGTGTTTGCTTCCTGATGTCTTGGATTGGATAATTCCAGTGTAGAGGTGGCATGGGCTCTACTGTTAAGAGTCGGGTGTCGTTGTAACGAGAAGATGATCTCGAGCGGAATGGTCGTTTACCTGTAAATTTGGTCTTGTGACTTTGTCGCTGGTTTGTCCCTTGTGGGGGAGGTCATTTAGTGGGACGTGTCAAAACCTCCTCGCAGGGTCATTGCAATGTGACGAGCGAGGCAGGGCTTGGTGCTCGATATTGTTTTGTTGTTGTCACTTACTGGAGCACGGGACTCAGTCTCTGTTATACTTGAAGGCTCGTCCTTATGAAGCTAATTTTTGGTGTATAACATTAAGCCCCCCAACTCTCGGTGTGTTTTACGGACCAGGAGTTGCATGTTTCCGAGGCTCGATTCATATCTTCAGTCAGTGTCCTTCTTTGACTAAGATGTCATGTCAGATGTTTTTTCATTATACTTTAGGCCATGCCTTTCCCTGTCTGGCATTTTTGGCCGTTTACGTGACATTGTCGCTTATTTCAAATCATTTGATGAAGATCAAATCAGATTTTCTCTGGATTCTTCAAAGGGCTGAGTGGGTTTATTTATAACTTGGGGCGTTCTTTCTCTTGTCCCAAAAGACTTAATGGAGGAAACTGAAGAGCCCCCTGTGTGTCTTGGTGTTTTGGCTTCCGACGAAGCTTGATGAGATGTGGATGGCCTATTGCATGGTGGCGGGAGACGTGGATAGCCCATTGCACGTGGCCTCGACACAGAATCGGCCTGGCGGGCTCCAATGGGGTTCTCACGGTGTCTTCTGGCTATCTCCTCCGGCCGTTGCTTGTGGCGCTGCTACCTGGCCAGCCAATTTTTTTATGACTTTTTGAATTGCTTTGGGTCTAGCTCAGGAGGACGTGCCAGAGGAGTAAGCAGAAGAAACTCTGGGGCTGCTACTCTTCTACGAGCCCGATGACTGGTAACCGACTTTTTGGCTGCTTTCTACAGGAATAGTAGGCTTTCAATCTTTTTCCCCTGATGTACCGTCACCTTGCTTGTTGAGGACTGTACGCGGGATGAGTTCTTCTCCTTTTAGAAACTGTAATGAATGCTTCACACATTGTTGTATGTAAATTCATGATAATTTAATGAGAATTTCTTCTTTTGGCCAATCGACTATGCTTCTATCATTTTTCTGACTGCTCGTCATAATGCGAGAGAGATTACGAGTGAGCTACACTTGAGAGATCTCATTTGAGATGTGAGAGATACATCCACATGAGAGCTGTGGGAATTTATTCGCACGAGAGCTGCAAGAAACTCGTCTGCATGCAAGCTGCGGGTGATGATGATTTCATCTTGATAATGGCGAGGTGAAAAGCATTTGCTGAGCTTTTAGTTTTCATATTTGCGAGGTAGGTTCAAAGGCCGTCTCACCCTCGATTTTGTTTGTGTTTGATTTTGTTTTTGAAGCCTCGGGGTAGGCTCAAGGGTCGTCTCACCCCCGGGCGTTACGAGGTAGGCTCAAAGGCCGTCTCACCCTCGATTTTGTTTACGCTGTAGCGAGTTTGTTTGTTTTGCACTGTATCGAGGTGAAAATCGTTCGCTGTAGCAAGTTTGTTTGTAGAGTTTGCGCTGTAGCGAGGTGAAAACCATTTGCTGTAGCGAGTTTGTTTATTTGCGCTGTAGCAAGGTGAAAATCGTTCACTGTAGTGAGTTTGTTTGTAAAGTTTGTGCTGTAGCGAGGTGAAAATCATTCGCTGTAGCGAGTTTGTTTGTAGAGTTTGCACTATAGCGAGGTGAAAATCATTCGCTGTAGCGAGTTTGTAAAGATAAAGAGGAGACTTTTGTCTGCATAATGCTTTAGCCCATCGGCAATGTTCATTGATTCAGTATGCAACAGTTGACACAACCAGACACCATCGAGAGGTTATAGGATTTAGAATATGGTCCTAACGGAGGGCTCAGGCTCTTGGGTGATAACTCACTAAGCATACCGAGCGCCCTATCCCGATGGTCTTACCATATAATCCTGTAATCGGCCTTTTTTGATGAGGTCTTCTATGGCATCTCTTAGCATTTGACATTCTGAGGTGGTATGTCCAGCCTCATTGTGATAAGTATAGAATCTGTTTTGGTCTCTGGATTTAGGGGACGTCCTTAATGGCTGAGGTTTCCCAAAATCCTTGCTATGCCTTTTTGCGGCAAAGATTCTGTCCTGAGTATCTGACAGGATGCTATAGCTCTCGAAGCAGTCTTTAGGCCACCGAGGCTTTGCCTTCTTTGTGAGATAAGAAGTGGGGCTGTCATAACTCTCGCTACCTCTCTTTTTACTTGTGATGGGATTGCTATGGCCCGCCTTATGCTTGGGTTCCTCCGTTCCAAAGGTTTCTTCTCATCTTATCTGCTTGGTCGCCCGATCGTAGAATTCGATGAGGTCTCGAGCTGGGGACTTGTAGAGGCTTCTGTACAGCTTGTCATCTTTGCAAAGTCCCGCTGAGATGGCAGTTAGAACACTTTCCTCTGAGGGATTTTCCACGAAGTTGGCCTCGTGCCAGAATCGGGCCAAATAGTCTTTAAGCGACTCATCCCTACGCTGAAAAATCATAGCAAGGTGGCAAGGAGGTGTAAGTTGCTTCTTCAACGCCTGATATTAGTTAACAAACTTCTTTTGACATTCCTCCTAATTGTCGATCCTGCGCCGGGGGAGGAGTCTGAACCAGGCATGAGGTACTTCCCCTAGCGTGGCGGGGAAGACTTGGCACTTCACTTGGGGGTCGATAGTTTAGAGGTCCATTTGGGTATTGAACACATCCAGGTGGTTGCTTAGGTCGCTGTCCCCGTCATACAACGGGATAGCGGGTGCTTTAAGTTTCTATGGGACAAGTTGCTTCTCGATCTCCTCAGAAAACGGTGAGGTTCCTCATGGCGAGGTTGATTACTTTAAGGTTACGGACGCTCCTCCAGTAGTTTTAGCCTCTGGAGAACCTCTTCCATTGTTGGATGCTGATTTTCGTGTTGAGGGATCGAGCTTTCTGCTCGTTGCGAGCCCTCCAATCGTTGGCTATCGTGATCATCACGGACTTCTCTCTGAGCTTCTTCACGAAGTTGTTGGAGTTGAGCTATGACTTCTTCTTGTCTTTGAGCATTTTGTGGTTGTGCTTGGGTAAGCACCTTGACAGTCTTAATCAATTCTTTAACTATGTTTTCGAGCACCGACCGAGATCGGTCGGGCATTTATGCATCATGAGTTTCAGGTGCAGTGGTGTGCTGAGAAGTTGGAGCTGTGGAACTCTGAGTTGTTCTTCCTCTGGCCATGATTAGGCTGCAGTAGGAACTTTAGAAAGCAGATGGATCCCCACAGACGGTGCCAAAATATTGACGATGAAATTTAGTTTGTACGGGAGACTCGAACTTCAGTCAACGGAGAAGAGTTATGGGATCCAATACTACCTTTGAAGTGAGAGAGAGAATCGGGAAGATGGAGGAGGAAGAAGACTACCAGTTTAACGTGGTTCAGCCAAATCCTGGTGATACCAGATCCTACGTCCATGGCGAAAATTTTATTAATACAAAGTATTTTTACAGAATTCCTGCTTACCCCGATCCTCCCTCTTCTTACTAATAATGTAAGCCTATTTATAGAAGAAGGAGGGGTTACATGCATTAATTGCTAGCTACAGTTAAGTTATATCAAATAATAAATGGAAAAAGACAGTAAAGGGGTCACAATCTGGCTGTTGCAGAAAGTAGGCTGCTAAACGGTTCCCCCCCATGCTGGTGGTGGATTTGTGTTTGCTTCCTGATGTCTTGGATTGGATAAATCCGGTGTGGAGGTGGCACGAGCTCTGTTGTTACGAGTCGGGTGTCGTTGTAATGAGAAGACGATCTTGAGCGGAATGGTCGTTTACCTGCAGATTTGGACTTGTGACTTCGTCGCTGGTCCGTCCCTCGTGGGGGAGGTCATTTCACGGGATATGTTCGAACCTCTTCGCAGGGTCGTTGCAATGTGACGAGTGAGGCAATGCTTGGCACTTGGTATTGTTTTGCTGTTGTTGCTTACTGGAGCACGGGACTCAGTCTCGGTTATACTTGAAGGCTCGTCCTTACGAAGCCAATTTTTGGTGTATAACAATGTGCAATATTACTTATATTTTGATTTAATCAATATGCATTATACAATTTTCAAGAAATGTATTTAATTAAATTACAAAGATTTTTGTATGAATTAAAACAATATGAACGAATGTGCTATAATGATCTCAATGAATATTTATTAAAAGAATGATATAAAAAATAATTCCATCTGCCTTTGTGTTTTTATAAAGAAATATGAATATGAGTTTACTATAATAATTGTACATGATGATTTGACCATTATTGGAATTTTATAAAGAGTTTTCAAAGATAGTAGAATATTCGAAAATGTTGGAATTTTATAAATAGCTTTCAAAGATAGTAGAATATTCGAAAACAGAGTTTGACTTGAAAAATCTTAAAAGAATAAAAGTTTTGTCTTAGCATGCAAATCAAGCATTTAAATGATGAAATATTTGTTCATCAATCAAATTATATCGAAAAGGTCTTAAAACATTTTTATATAGATAAATCACATTTATTAAGTATCACAATGGTTGTTCGATCACTTAATGTTAATAAGGATTCTTTTTCAACATCTTCATAATAACAAAGAACTTCTTGGACTTGAAGTACCATATCTTAGTGTAGTTGTTGCACTAATATATCTTACTAATAATATACATTTTGGTTTAGCTTTCTTAGGAAGTCTATTAACAAGATATAGTTTTTCTCCAAATAGAAAGCATTGAAGTGGAACACATATTTCGTTATCATCAAAGAATAAGTGATATGAAACAACTTTATTTATACAAGTCTAGATTAGAACTAATTAGTTATGTAGATGTAGGATTTCTATCCAATCCACACAAGACTCAATCTCAAATTGATTATTTACTTCCTACCACAACGTTCGAATGCGTTGGCTCAAAGATCCTAAGTGATTTTGTCATAAGGGGGAATGAATATGCATTGTATTCTATTTCCTAACTAAGATTTTTTTCTTATTGAGTTTTTCATTGTAAGGTTTTTAATAAGGCATTGTCCTTTTGTATATCACAAAGAATATTGTTTATAAAATGAAAATCCAAGGTGGAGTATTATAAATACTATCTAATAGATCTCTTCACCAAATCATTTCCATCTAAAACTTTTAAATAATTAAGATACAAAATTAGCTTAGTCATTTCAGAGATCTTCGTCAACATGAGAGAAAGGAATAAACACACACTTTACTTTTTTTCTTTACCAAGGTAAAGTCCTACTAGGTTTTTCTTGGTAAGGTTTTTAATAAGATAGTTTGATTAACGAAATTATTTTCATTTTTTAGCATAAAGTACTAATTCCATCCACTAAATTTGAAATCGATGAGAATGATTTGCCTTGTTTTTACTTGGGGCCTTTAGCTCATAATGTTTTTATAGAAACATCTTTATTCATACAAAAACCCTTATTCACTTTAAAATCAATGCTTGTAACTTTATAGGTTTCAAAAGAATATTATCATGTTCCATAATTTTCCTTATGCATCACTTCAATATTTAACTTGGCTTGAATGGTTTAAGAAAAGTGAATTTTGGAAAAACTATTGACACTTTTGATGCAATTTATCTTTCTGAGGTGTCCATAAAATGCATTCCACCATTATTAGGAGCAGTAACTTCTTTTTGGTTACTTTCGTCTAATAATATGCATATTCTTTATGACCTAATAGGTTTATCCCTATTTGATATTTCTGCTTTGACTGGCCTTAGGCTGATTGGTGAAACAATTTCTCCTCTTTTAACACCGTCAAATAGTGACTACAAAAAGTTTGTCTATATCACTTCAAAAAACTCCACTTACATGACTTTTATGAAAACTTTCCAATGTCCAAAAGATATGCTTGTATATGATGATGAGTATATTGCATTTCTATTGTATTGGTTGTGTACGTATTTGTACTATGTGTCTTCTTTAAAGATAACCTCTTCTCTACTTTCCTTTAGTAACTATTTTGTATGAAGGTTGAAACTTGCTTTAGGTTCTTTAATATTTACATCTCTTTTTAAAAACATTAACCTTATATTTGGCCATCTCAAAAACAACAATTCTTTTTTAAGTTTTTTTTAGGTCCATTTGGACTTTTTCAACTTTCACTTATTGCCACATGTCATTTTTCTCTTCTCAAAGATTTTAATATATCTACCAAAATTTTGACATGTGGCACCAAATTAACTCATGCTATCCTTCATCCTAAGCATAAGTCTAAAAGTGGTAAAGAATTAACTTTTTTTTCTTTTTATTTTATTCTTTCACTGACGAATGCCCTTTCTAACAGTTTTCTCTTTTTTCATCTCGCTCATATGGTTTGAATTGGTTTACTTTAGATCTTGATCCATTGAATATGGATAGTGTCAAAATTTAGGCTAAGTTTCTTTGTCTTTAATTTCTCCATACTGGGCTCCTAAAAGAGCAGACTTTTGTGGCCGAAAATCATTTACCAAATACCATCGCTTGATAACTTGGACTTGTACAGGGATATCTCCTAAACCTTTTAGATAAAAGTTTCCAAGGGTGGAACTTGAAACCTTCAGAGTGTACCATAATAGAGAATTTAATGTGGAGTTGTGTGGACACTTTAAGCTTTTTCCTTTTTCACCTTGCTTTGCGTCAACCAATATGTTTTCAAAATGGTGATCATCTCATACACATATGTATTCAAGATAAATATTGTTGAGAAACTTAACCATCGTATCATTGTACAGATTATAGAGGCTTCGACCAAGACAACATGTATGCATTATGCTAAAATAGTTGCCATTTAAAAATACCATAAAGTTGAGTATGATTACACCAGTATAAAATACATCATTTGTGAGACCAAAGAATCTCTCATGAAAAAAAAAAAGAGGCACATGATGCCTTTTATAGCAAAAAATGATGGAATGTCTACTAGAAAACCCCACAAGTTAGGCTTAACATTGAAACTGCACTTTTTAAATCGAAACCCATACCATTACCAAATGTCCCTTTTAATTAGGCACAAGTAGTTTGGCTTAATCCCAAATTTAACCCTGATGTTACTTTTACTTATCGATATCCTCATCCTTTCAACATTAGGCATTTGCTAGTGGCCTAAATTGTGAAACCCCTAGGTCATTTTTCAGCTTTTAAACTTGTTTCCTTGTTCATCATAATAATTTTTCTTGTATTGTTTTTTTTTTTAGCTGTAGTAGTACTTATCAAAATCCTAAGCATTGCTAGGGAAAAAGACGTGACTAAGAAGATCGTCAAAGAGGCCTAATAGAAACATGATAAGGCAAATGAAATGTTTCTGGACAAAGATGAAGAACGGATAGCCTTAGGAAAAAGAAAGTACCAGTGAAAGATCCAAATTATTTCGACAAGCAACCAGCCAATTGAAAAGCCATAAAAGAAAACAAAGAAAGTTGCCAAGCCAAAGAAGAAAAATGATACTTCTTAAAAGAAACCAACTTCTAAAAACACTATGACCTTTGACACACCTTAAACTCAATCAACTAAAGTTCCTACTCTACCCTTTTCTTCATTTACTCCAAAAAATACAACTCAATCACATGCTAGTTTCTAAAATTTAATTCTTTCTCATTTATTAGCATTCTTCATGATTTCTGAAACTTCAACAATTTTTATCAATATCAAGAATTGCAAATTCCTAACAAAACTATTGAAATACCATTTTCCATTGGCTTAGTTGAAAAAGTGGATGACCAAGTATTTATTTCTACTGACCTTGGCCCAACTTTGTCCATCCAAGCTCAAGTTCCTAACTTTATCAAACATATTTCAACTAACATTCTTTTTGCTTTAATTTAAATTGACCAAGTTCTCACTTTTTCAAGTCCAATTACAGAGAAAGTCATATCAGATTCTCATATTACTTCTTCTCAATCCATTGTCAACCAAACTGCTCACACTAAAACAACAATTAAATATGATGTGGTCAAAAAAAGAAAAAGAAAAAGTTGGTCATGATCAACAATTGATCGACAAGGAGGATGATACTATTGTTTCTTTGGGCTTCTTAATTTCAGTTGAAGAAGAAGAAATTTTAGCTTTTATTTCAACAGAAGCAAGATTGAAGGCTATGCTTTTGGTTCTTCTATAAAGTGAAAAGTTGAAATCCATAAAGCAATCAAGATTCTAGATGCTCTTTTAGACAACGACTTGGTCTCGTATCTTTCAAATTCAGAAAAGAAAGATTCTTTGGATACAACTTTGAAAGTTTTACAGGATACTATCGAGATTGCAGTTACAATTGATTTGAAGTCTTTTATTTTAAATCCCTTGGAACAAATGCCTTCCTTGTTTGAGATTGTCAACAAATTCATAGCAATTGAGTTGGCTTTCAATTCTCTAACTTAGAAGAAGGAAGAATTATTCAAAATTTCTAAGTTTGCCACAACAAAGTGGCAACAACTAGTCAAGCAATACAACATTGCCATGTAAAATGTCAAAGCTAATTCCTAGGGCATAAAATTGATTGAATCCAAAAGTGTGGAGTTTGAAAATGAACTCTGTTAACTCAAATTAGTTCAACCAAGCCTTAAAGCTGGTGTCCAATGACTAATTTAGAAAGGTCACAATTCACTCAGTAGGTGAAGAACATTTTGATTGAATACAAAGCAATTACATGCCAACTAACAAGGATGGAAGTTGAATTCAAAATAGCCTAGGCAAACAAGGTTTTGACATATGATCAATGGAAAGTTGAGACGTACCTTTAGTTCCAATGTAAAACAAGTCAAAGATTCTTTTTGAACAATTCCAAACAATTCTATTGTTTTATGTTAAGCTTATGAATTGTTGGATAATATGTCTTTAAGTACTTTCAGTTTATGGTTACGATTTTTAATCCTCTATGTGCTTTATTTTTATAATTATTCCCATTGAATATTTGTATTACTTCAAATGGTCCCTCCCAATTTGAGGTCCATTTGTCATATCTTGACATTTTCTGAATCGGTAGAATTACTTTCCAAACTAACTAACCAACACAAAAGCTTTACTTATTCAAATGTTTATTATAAGCCTTAGTGAACTTTTCTTTATTTTGAATTAAATTATCAAGAAGATTTCATTGAACTTCATCCAAACTTTCTAATTCATCAAGCATCAATTTGCAATAATCATTTTAAGGTAACTCATGTTGTTTTTGAATTTAGGGTAATTGAACTATTAATTCAATAGGAATAATTGTATCATGACCAAACAATGATTTATAAGGTGTAACTCTAGTTGATTCTTTTAGAGAACTTCTTATTGTCCATAAAGCATTATTAAATTTTATGCCAATTTCTTAGATATTGCCTAATATATTTTTTGATCAAATTAATAATTATTTTATTGGTTGCTTTGACTTGTCCATTTACTTGGACATAATATGATGTTGAGGTCAATATTTTTATTCCTCTTGTTTCAGTTGAATCCTTAAATTTTCAACTAGTGAATGTAGTACAATGGTCTATAGTTATTTTTTCTAGTAAACTAAAATGACAAATAATGTGATGCTCAATAAAATCAATTATGCTTAGTTGCTTTACATCTTTGAATATAGCAACTTAGATCCATGTTGTGAAATCATCAATGACTACTAAAATGAAATGATGTTCCTCAGTCGAAGATGGATATACTTTATCAATTAAATCCATTGCCCATCCTATAAATGGTCATGATTTTATTACATACTTCAATGCAGTTGTTAGTATTCTCTGAATAGATCCATGTTTTTGGTAATTTTCACAACCCTAAGCATAGTTGATATAGTCTTTAACTATTTTTTGCCAATAAAATCCACATCAATTTAAAATTCATGTCATCTTAATTCTTACTTAATGAGCACCACATATTCCTTTATGGGCTTCGCCTAAAATGGATATTGCATCATTTTTGCAGTTAGAAAGATTCAACCAATCAAAGAGCAAGTCTTTACAGCAAATGAGTGGAAGTTTGATCTCTTTGAATCTCCAGTAAAATGATAGCAAAAATTTTGAAGTTTGCACAAAAGTAAAAGACTTGGAATGTAATTTGCATTTACTTTGATCCAATGTAGATTACAAGAGGGCACAATGCGTATGAATTACGAAGGAGAAGTGAAGATTTAAAGTCCGAAGAATCGGCAAATTGTTGGGAAAGGTGGTAGATTACCATAGTACACAGGATGTGCTTTTAAGTCTTGATGGAGCGACACCCCTATTTCTCGTTTACAATCCTATTTGTATTGCTAGTGAAAGTTACTGCAAGAAAACTACTTGATGCAACTTCTACATTCACTTTGAGCGTGTGTCCAATTTTGTTTTTAAATTTGAAAACTATAATATGCTACTAAAAGAAGATAACCACCTTAAGAAATTGTTGGGTAACAATCAAATGTTTACACCTTCATTACAAGTGCAAAATATGCAATCATGTGCCACGTGGACATCCTTAAAGTTATCGAAATCATGGTCTTTTAGTCTTCTTGAACCACTAGCTTCAACTTAACAAATGCTCATCTCGACTTAAACTTAATTGAAATTTTAGTTAGTTGTAACATAGTTTAACATAAAAGTCAAGAAAATGTAATTTTTTATATGAAGTCTTGCAATTTTTTTTACAAAGATTTATAAATGTATATAGATCTTGCATATAACAAGTATATAAAAAATTATAACTCTATCATTTAAAGTTATATAAAAAAATTATTTAAAACTTTCTTATTTGTATATAAAAATTACAATTTTTAATGAAAAAATTGCAAAAAGTACAAAAAGTTTTCACAAAACTTATAAGAATACATATCAATATGAATTGTTTCAAGTATTTATTAGAATATAGCCCTTGCCAGATTATGAAAACTAGTAACTTTTATGAAAATTTTTATGTTGTTTTTATTAAGTTTTTCATAGAATATTGCAATTTTGTATATACTCTGTATATAACAAATAAACAAAAAGTTGCAAATTTGTCTATCACAATTGCAACACAATTTTATTTTTTTCATAAATTTGCAACTTTGTATAAGGAAGTTACAATCTTTTTATGTAAGTTTAAAAAAAAAATTATTTTTTTATATAAATTGCAAGTCCTATGTACATACTCATTCTTTTTTCTCTAATAAAGCCAAAACTCCATTTATAAAGTCTTCAAGCCAACATCAAGGGCATGAAGATTTTGATGTCGCAAGTTTGAATTTCACATATTAAAAAGTGATCTTTTAAAATTAGACAGTAAGATATTTCATTAAAAATCTCGTATATAAAATGTAATGATTTGTTTTTAACCTTCTCAAAGAGATAGATTAGTTAAGCTATACTCAAAATGACTTGACCCAAACACTCCTCACTGCTAGACAAGAATAAAATTTTCAAGGTTTAATTTACTTAATCCTTAATTCATACATTATTACGGACATATTAAGTTCAAATTATATTTTTAATTCATTAAATTGAGACAGCATAATGGGATGATACATAAGAACACATTATATAATGTCCGAAGTGTCATTATTTTTAGTGTCAACAACCTCACATCTGTGGTGTATGATGCCATGTGTGATGTTCAATGAGCAATAATAAATACCTTTAGATCTGTCAGGGTTGATCTGCTTCTGCTCCCTCTTGAACCTGCTTACCCTTCCATATTACAAATTGAACTCAACTTCAAGAATCTGCAAGAATCATATATTTTGGCCTTCCATGAAGCGCACAATAACATTTTTTAACAAGAATATGAGCAAAGCAGTCCCAACATCAACAGGGCTCCACCACATGCAAGTTAGGATATTAGTTTATTACAGACTTTGACAGTATACAGCTAGCTTCACCGATTCACTCAAGAATGACAAAAAAAGAAGGCAAGAAACGATTCTCAATGATGTTTCTTCAAAATTTAATAGTGATATTTCCTAGGAAGACAGAAAGTTTTGATCTTTAAATTAATGGTGGTATTGAATTTGTTTTGACTTTCATGTTTTGCAATTTCAATGCTCATTCATGGAACCTCACAAATAACTCTTCATCCAAAAAGAGGCATTCAGTCTTCACAAACCCATCTCTCAAAACCATTTATATCTGTTCATTTTGCTCAACTTTCAGCCTCACTAGCTATTATCTCTAGTTTCTCTCTATGAATGTTAAAGATATTTTGCCTATTGGAGTGCTTATTAAAATGGCAAAGTGGTTCACTTTCTTCATTATCTCTCTTTTTCTACTGAATCTACTCAGAGTTGCAGAAAGCAGATCATTATCAAGCTCCACTAGTGCCGATTCTGATTCTCACAAATCAGATTCTCCTCACAAAACCACATCAACTGTACGTGGATTCTCTTGATTAACGTTATTTTGTTCACTTGCATTCAGAATTTGTATGTTTGTGTTAAGGCACTTTGGATGATAGCATATTGCACACCACTTACTTGTGTTGTTGTCTTCCTGTATATGTAGGAACACTCAAAGCACAATGATGATGATGATGATGGCTGTAAGGGGCTTGACAAGGAAGAGTGTTTGGTTAGGAAAGCCATGGTTGCTCATACAGACTATATATACACACAAGACATCAATGGACCGTGATTTTGTACTTTTCTGTTTTCATTTTTGCTTTCTCACATCCTTTTTTATACTGCTCCTAAGGTATCATATTGTTGCTGAAAGAAATGTAATCAGCTTCAGAATAGTATATTCACAACCTGCAAAAAGGAAAAAAAGAGGCCTTTTGTGGCTACAATTTGCTTATGCTTTTTGTGAGACCGAGGAATTGGTCATACCCGCTACTGATACATAAACTAACAATGCATTGTTAAAATTGAACCTTTCGTAATAAAGGGACTTGAGAAATCAAATACTAAAGGTGTGTCAAAGCCTGTAATCAGGTTCCTTAAGCTTGTATTTGATGTTGTTCAAGGGCTATTGTTATTGTTAGCTTTTCTTTTCAGAAGGCCTTCGTGCTAAAATCCGGCTTGAAAATGGTTGCAGGAAAGTGGCAGAACCATACTGAACTGGGGTGCCAATGATGTTGGATGATAGCATAGCAGGTCAGGAATGCAGGATGAGGATGACTTTGGTCCCCAAGTAAAGTCATTATCATAATTTTAGAGTTGAAAAGGAAAATTTTGGGAATTGTTAATGAAACTAGTCACTCAGCAATTGGCACTTCTTTTTATTCTTTCTTGTGTATGTGACAATTGGCTTTTCTGCATAAAAATGAAGTGTCAGCAAATCATTTTTCCATATTCTAGTGATGGATTTTCTTCTGGGATTAAGTAGCATATCAGACTTTTCTGATAGATGACATGTTTAAATCTTGAGGAGGAGAATATGCTAGAATAATTGGGAAGGGAACTCGGAAAATTTATTCATGCGTTTTTGACTCTTATTGAATTCTCTGTGTTTATAATTACTTACCTTGAATTCCAAACAAGGGATATAATTACTTACCTTGAATTGTGTTAGCATAAATGTTTTGCCACCAGATTCTTTGACAGGAAAGCATTAGTCTGATTATGGCCTGTAGTTGACATAATGACATTGGATTAACTTTCTGCGTTATCTTCTTTGACAAATGTGCTGAATTATATCGTGTGCTGAATTTCAAATTTAATACCAGTAGCTTAAGCTAAGCATCTCTAAACTTTGAAGTTGAAGTTTTGGGTCAGATGAAAATTATTTGTAAATTTTGTATTGTTTCTATATGTTCTACATACTTTTTTAATACTTATTTGAATATTTTAATGTAATCAACTTTATGTTTTTAACTTTCAACAAATAACAATTTGGTCATTTCATGACTCAGCTAGAAAACTGAAGTTGAAGGTAAAAGGCAATTTCTTTACTGTCTTCAAATGTAGTTGAACACACTGCAAAAAATTCAAGTTACACATCAGCAAATGGTGTTTCTTGGGTTGCTTCTATAGGACAATACATTGTATTTTACTCATGAAGTTGTTTTTTTTTTTACTTTGGTAGGTGGGACTCAATTATAGGTCCCACTTATCTCTCACCACTTAGAGTGAAAAATCTCCTACTCAGAGTTCGATGTGAAATGGAGGCTTGAATAGTAATCAGTATAATAGCAATACTAAGACTCTCTTAATTTGGCTAGAACAAGGACTCCAATATATTCTGCATACTAAACCATGTATTTTTGTTAGGATCAATCACTTTTCACTTGACCAAAAGAATTAGCTGCTAGTCAGAGCGCAATTTTATTTTATTTTTTTTCACTTTTTAGAGACATATCAAGCAATGAGAGGCTGCATTTATTATAGACGTCATGGGTAAGGATGTTAAGCCCAAGAATCTTGATGGAGACAGCTGGTGCTAGCAACACCAACAGACATATAAAATTATTTTTCACTTCTAGTATCTGCTCCTTCTCCGCATAAGGGATGGAAAGGAAAGATGCTGCAAAAGAAGTCTTGGAGGACATCGGATTGAAGTGAAAACAATAATGCATCAAGCATGAAAACAATACAAGAAGTGAATTTAAGATTTCAAGTCACTATCAAGCGTGGCTTGTGCAAGATTCCTTCAAAAATAAAATGAAATGTGATACATATTGTTAAAATTCAATATAATGCTTTGTCTTGAATAGCATTGTTGAATTTCAAGGTTGATCTTGTAGCCCACAATACGTAAAGAAGTTTTAATCAGTAAATGTTTATTAAGTAAGCTCTGTTTTTAAGTCTTAAACAATGCCAGAAACTAAAACTTAGAGAACAAAATTGATAATAGGAATGTACAGCTTTGTGAATATGACTAGAGATACTCTTCTGGCTCACCAAGTTTTATTTTATTTCTTGTATTTAGCCATCTATATACCAGCCTTGATTAATTTTTTAAGAAGCATGGTTATATTTGAACAATTTTTCTGCTGAATTCAAATTCAAAATTCTCAATTGATGTTGATGTTGTTAGGAGGTAGATTCTCAGCAGACAAAAGTGATAAATTCTTTTGCTCCTTCTGCATATGTCGATCAGTTTCAATTAATTTTTTCCATATTTTTTTTTGTTGTAAAACTAGAATAGGGAAATGATAAAGAAAGAGAAAAAACCTAATTTCTTCTCCTGAAGCGTGTTGGTATGTTAAACTTACCATTCATGGTCGAATTCTTTTTCTGGTAAGCATTTTGGCTATTTGATAATAGAATATATTATCAGTATGACTTAAGCTTTTTGGTATATCATCACAAATAGGAATTAATCAACCAAAACTTTCTTGAAAGTTTTGGGTTTTGACTTTTGTTAAGGTTGGCAAGCATCTGAAGTTCAAAAAAAAATGTGGCCTGACTCACAATTTGTCAAAGGGGTGAGATTTTGCTGTAGGCACCATAATGGCATCATGATTTTCTTGTCAACAATATAATTATGATGCCACACGCCCTTGATTTAACTCATGTTTATCTCTTGTCTAGTCTATTTTGCCTATCAAAACAAGCAAATCTCCAAACAACCTCCTGCAGAACCTAGCCTTATATTTTAGTGAATGTTTAGATCATATAAATCCATAATAAAAGACACAATTTGACAATTTTAAAGGGACGGTGAGGCGTGCTGCCGGGGCTTGATAATGCAGAGGCTTGTCGTTTTGTTAAGAATGGTACAATTCAAGCAAACACCTGAAGTGTGTAGGTTCCACTCCACTTGGTAATCCATATTGGTGACAACAATGAAAATTGCTTGGCCAAGGCACAGGGAAAAATGCCACTTTCATAATCTACTTCCTCACAGTGGCCTTATAACTTCCCACCATTTTTTTAAATAAAACTTATCAATTAAAATAGGTGAAACTAATTTTAAACAGATAGTGCAATATGTAAAAGTAGGAACGGATTTAGAGTAGAGATTTTGGAGGCAAATCGATAAATATAGTGACGTGAAAATTTAATTTTTAAAAATTTTCCACTAGAAATAAGAAAAAAATTCTAAAGTGTAGGGGGTCAACCTCTAAATTTGTCAACTTGTATATGATGTGAGGGGTTATGAAAAATTAAGTTATGCAAGTAGTACTATACTACTGAGGTAAAAAGGCATTAATGTCCAATGAAAAAAATGAAGAAACTTGGTGGATACCCTTTTCGTATGTTTTGCTTCTTATGATAGTAATCTACATGATGAGCCACTACCACCAGCAACTCCACCAGCATTTGTCGTATTGGTCCTATTATTCTGTGCAACAATGGACACCCTTTGGGGTGTTCCTATGGATTGACGATAGTTTGTTTTACCTTTTCACGTGCATAACCCTTTCATCACTGGTTCTTTACCCTCTAAAAATTGTACAATAGACAAAAATATGGCTTCCCCTTATAGCAGAGTTAAATGTTTTTTCCTTATTGAGCTTTTAGCCATTCAAAGGATTTTCCATTATTACTGAATCATACTCATTATGGGTTTTTTTTTTTTTTCCTCTGGAGATACTATGTGACAAAAGTTGGTGGAACTGTGAAACTTATGAAAATGATATAAACCATGATTTTCATATTGTTCTTCCTATGATAGATATCTGCATCATTTTCAGCCACTCTGCTTCTTAACCAACTTAATGCTTATGCTGGCAAGATGTTAACTATTTTGGACTGTTCAGTTAATGTAATACGAGAAACTTTGTTTTACTAGCGTATTACGATTTGGCACTTACATTTTACATACCTATACCATGTTTTGGTATTTAGTAAAGTGGTGTATCCTGTCCTTTACCCGTATTACAATCCTACACGTAAAATGTTTCTGTTGACAATGCATAATACTTTTGATATGATAATCAAGGCAAGAAAGGAACATCTAGAGCTGTTATTGAAAATCTAATTATATATATACTCATAAAGCTCCAATGGAGATAAACACAGAGTCAGAACCACATCAAGTAAGAGTAAGAAACACAAAGTACTCTATTTATAATAGAGAATTAGCCTCATTTCAATGAAGCAAGTCCACTGAACTGATTGACTGGTTTGAGGATTCGGCTCTCAGCGGAGCTGTGTCGCAGTGAAAATCAACCTCATCAAAATCTCTGGCGGCGTTGGCAAAAGGGCTGCTAATTTGCAGGTCAGCCAGCAGCAGGCGAAGATCAGAAGCTTCCTCCTTGAGCCTTGCATTCTCCTGAAGGACTCTGTCATGGGACTCAGACACATGGTTCAGTTTGTCAATCAGATTATGATTCTCATTTCTGAGCCTCACCACCTGTGACCAGAGTTCATCCAAGTGCTTCTGCTTCCTCATCCTTGATCTCCGGGCAGATTCTCTGTTGGATATCATCCGCCTTTGCTTCCTCTCGTCGATGATGCTGAGCTGATGTTCGTCTGCTTCATCAGAAGTTGAGTTGCTGCTGAGGCATGAGGAAGGATGGACAAAATCATGGCCTGCTGAGGGGAAGTAAATGTTTGGTAAGTTGCTTAAGATGCTATTTAGATGGAAATTGGGGGTGTCATTTGGCAACAAGTCAAAGTTGGGGGGCACTAGGATTGGATTTTCAGGTGCTAAATAGTGAAATCCTCTGATCTCACTGGGATCCATGGCTAAAAATTTACAGGATGATAAGTTGGAAGGTTGTGTTTGAAAGGATGGGATGATAGTAGAAGGTGGTGTTAGAAGTGGGTGGAATTTATAGGAAAATGAGGGCCAGAAAAGTGGGACCAGTTTGAAGAAAAATGAAGAGGCACAGTGGCAGGGCTTACATGAGCAGAACTTAAACAATTATTGGTAAGTGCTTCTAGTGTATGCATGTGGTGTGAGATATGAATCCATGGAAAGGATTCTTTTTTATCATATAGGAGAGGCTATTGACAGTCCATGTCATCTGTTGGTGGGGGTTCATGGAGTAATGCCAATTATAAACTTATGCCACAATCACAAGGCACACTCACACAGCTGTTGATTTGTTATACTATCTTTTATTGATTTTATAAAGTCATATTAAATGACAATATAATGATAAGAGCAAATTGAATATGTAAGTGGGTATTATTTAAATATATGCATTCATGTAAACAAATGTTATTTGCACAATCTATTCTTTAATAATTATACACACATAATATAATTTATCTAAAATTTATCTAAAATTTGACCAACCTATTTAAATAGATAAGACTAATGTGAAATACATTTTATCATGTGCTAGGGTGGAGGGGGAGGTTGATTTGCATCACGATCTCCATTCCATTCAAAAATTTGTATGTCTTCGTATCTATGTAGAACAATTATAAATTATCCTTTTAAAAATTTGAAAAACACAAATATCTCACAATATTTTTGACACTTGATATACTCAAATTAAAAATTCTTGTCATATATTGTGTAGGGTGTTAGCAGTTAGAGTCTACGATGCACCGACACTTCATATAACAGTTATGTCCGCGTATCAGAAACATTTTTGACACCGACACTCATCGACATCGACACGAAACGTGTCGGGGTCATATCTATAATTTTAAAAAGTTCGGACACCCGTTCTCTATTTCGACACGCGTGTCAAACTCGATTCTGGGATCGTATCCGTAATTTTAAAAAGTTCGAACGCACATTCTCTATTTCAACACCCGTATCAAGATCGATTTCCAGCTTATTATTTGTTATGCTCTATTATTTAATATTATGAGTACTTATTTTTATATGAAAAATAATAATTATAATATATATATATTTACAAATAAGTATAATATTTTTTAATATTTATAAATATATCCATATATTTTTATTATTTATGCATATCCCCATATGTCGATATCCTATATTTTTTGAAAATATCGTATCTCTGTGTCTGTGTCTATATTTTTTTGTATCTGTGTATCAGTATCCGTATAACATAGGGTAGAGTCCGTATAACATAGGGTAGAGTGAGTGAATTTTATGAAAGAAGCCCCACCCATTTGTGTATCTATTTTACTGTATATCTATCACTTCAGCATATATCTCATGGGTTAATGGTATTTCATCATTATGCAGTAAGGGTCATTTATGATGTGAGATTTCTTGTCAGTAGAAGCAACATCTCAAGGAAAGAGAAAAGTGGATGATGTAGTAGGAAGTTAGTGCTTAATTTCTAAATTATAATTTTAAGTGAAAAATGTTACAGAGAATAAAAGACAGGGCTCTTAGAATCAATATCAGTAGAATTTTTTTGCTGAGCGGTGAGGACCCTACAAAATTCCAGTCATTTATGAAAACTCGAAGCTCTTACAGCCAATAATTCCTAATGACAAATGACGCAATGAATGCCAGTTTAAAAGCTAATCTATTAGATAGAATTGAGTTTTGATGATCATTTTTATTTTAATTCTGATGA
>JANHAO010004377.1:0-24283 GCA_026873985.1 Saraca asoca | reverse complement strand
GGCTTTTTAATATTTGAATTTAGTTTATTTATTTATTGCTATTTCCTTTTATTATTTCTCTTTATTATTTGTAGCACTTTTATTTTATTTAGGCAACTTAGATTGCAAAACTCTAGTAGTTGGTACTGAAATCTCTGTGGGATTCGACCCGTATTCGCTGATCTTTACTACAGCTGCACCATGCGCTTGCGAAGTAAACATAACACATCAGATTGCAACAAGACTAGAGTTTTAGGATTAAGGACCTATCTTATAAAATGTTATATGGGTAATAACTTGGCCCATAACTAGAAAATACCCAGTATACCATTCTGGCTTAAGTACCATTATAAAACCCAACTTTAATATCACAAGTAGGCTAACAATACATTGAAATTTATTTATAAACTTCTGAATTATGTTAGGTCCAAAATGAAAAATTCTAACAACCTTTCACTTGGACCACATAATTAATGTCAAAGTAATTATAACACTATTACACCTGACCCATATGTCTAAATTGAGATCACAAGCAACCAATTGTGTATAACATTATATTCAATAAGGATATAATATCATAAATATTGTAAACCTACATTTTGCTACAAAAATTCAACGTAAGATGTGAAAACAAAATTTAAATAATGGTAAATGTGACTATATATAATACCCCAAATTTTTTAAAATTAATTTGGCAATAAAATAGAAAAAATCCGAAAAAGGGGAATTTAAAATTTTTTGAAAAAATTTTGAAAACCATAAATTTTGAGGCACAGATTGTCTGAATATGATAGAAATAGATTATATGAATTTAAGGAATTCTTAGGAAATTTAAATTTCCAATTTGAATGCTTATGAGTAAAATTCATGTCATCAAAAATTTAATTCCTAGAAACTTCAAAAAGATCAAAACTAGAGTTGCAAGTGCCCAATGAGTATAAAATTATAGTTATTACAAAGGTAATTTATCTAACTAATTTGGGGTAAAATTTCATAGTCACTGGCGGTCAGTGAGTATGTCAAATTCGTGAAACTTGGAAGATAGGAAAGTTTATTAACAAGGAAAAATCAAAGACTTAAGTTGACTTTTCTTTTCCCAAATTGCCCTTCCTTAGTCAGTTCCCTTCTCCTTTTCTTTAGCCTCACCCGGTTGCTTCATGCAAAAATACACACACTCTAAATTTGCACTTTCTTTTTCATATAACTCTTCTTCTCTCTCTTTAGGTAAGCCTTTATTCTTCCATGTTATTTTTTCTTATTTTTATAGTTAATTCCTCTCTTCTTCCTCTTCAAATTGATATCAAGAACTTATTGATTCATGGCAAAAAATTTTAGTTATGAATTTTTGAAATTCACAATCACTATTTATGATACTATTCAACCTATGAACCAACATGATTTTTCTAGTGTTTTAAAGCTTGAATCTATTAGATATAACTTGTTTTGTTGCCTTTGAACTATAATCTAATTACATATGATTGGTGGAAGAGAGAAAACCTTGGTAAAATCTAAAAGGTAATATGCTTTTCTTTTTATTCTTCAATAAGTATAGAAGATCTTATAAGGCTAGTTGTGATCTCTTGATTCAGTTGTGAAGATAAGTAATTCTTACCTGTCTTGAGAACTATAATACGTTGGCTACTTGTGATTTGTTGAATAATGATGTAAGTTGAAGGAAATAGATATTTATGATCTTGTGGCAAAACTTGAGGTTGAATGAATGGGTTGCTATAATGGTTAGACCTCTGTTGGAATAGCTAAGTTTTATGCATGTTTAAGTATCTAAAATGTGTTGTGTTAAATTCCTATGAGGTGGTTTGGGATTGCAAGTTATTTCCCTTTTTTTTTTCTATTGTTGCCATGAAATTCCTGCTCATACGAATCAAATCATAATTTTTAAACTAAATTTGTAATCATGCTCACAGAAACCTAGTCATTTTGTTCTTATGATTTGAATCAAAAATTAAACTAGATTCCTATGACTCAATTCAAATTTTCCTACCTTATTCTTTGATCTTGCTAATTGCATTTGTAGTTGGATTTCCTGAATAATTGCACATTTTTGCGAGTAGACTCATATTTTTTAACTAATTTCCCTCGAGTCAAATCAAACCTTTCACACCTAAACCCCTTGATCCTAATCATGATTCTACTTAAATCCCATCCATGATCATGCTCGCCATTCTGATTACTCCTCCAAAATTTTGCATCTCCTTTCAACCCAAAAATTCACTTCTTCCTAAGAAATTCCCAAATTTCCTTTGGACTAATCTAATATGAACTCTAACTAATTCAAGTATAGCTAATAGGAAACCATTAGAGAATAACTCATAAACCAATATTAATTAATACAATTATTGTATATACACAATCCTATGATAGCAATATTGACAATGGTCATGGTAGTGAGATTGAAATATGTGATTTGAGGGTATTAAAATACATGATTCATGTGATTGAATTTGAGATTAAATACAAAGGTAAAATTTGATCATTAAATTGATGATATCATTATAGTTTTGACAATGTCCTTATAAGACTTGAGGTGAATTGTAATTAATGATGATGAAATACAATTGATGGTTGTGATATGATAATTTATGATAATGAGATATATTTGGTAAGACGAGAAGGGGAAAATGAATAGGATCTCAAATCTGCCCATTCCAATATGGAAAAGTGGTATAAAACGGGAGCCTAGAGGAATAACATTGGAATGAAGTAACAAAAGAATTTATGATTATTATTTTATTGTTGTTTATTTGAATTGTTATCTTAGAAAATTCTAAAATGTGATTTAATGTAACTTAACCATATGATGAAATTAATGTTGGCTTAAAGCCATGAGAACCCATGATTCATTATAGTTTATTATGAAATGATCCAAAAATATTGAAAGATGAGTTCTTCAAAAACTCAATAGCTTGACTAGGAAACCTGGTATATAAATTTAAATTAATCATATAATTGTGATGTGTATATAAATGTGTTGATTATTATTGGAAGAGTTCATAAGTTTGGTAAGGATTATCTCACTGAGCCCCAAACTCATTCTTCTATCAATATTTTTATTTTGAGATTCTCAAGATATAGCTGCCAAACCCTCATCTAAAAAGTAAGGTGGATAATAATCCTATGGTGATAACTGCTGACACCTCCACCACACTATAGATAGTCCTCTTCGCATGTACAAGATAAAAGTACATTATATAGTTATTTTAAATATGTTAGGCTACAAAGTTCCCTATGAGGTGGACATCATTCCTCTACAACCCCCAAATATATTATTAATAACAGCCCTAGGATGGTTTGATCCTTAAGGATTTGCCCTTTATGTTTTGCTAAACTTTTAAAATTGTATATAGCATGGCCACAGGGTCCTTGAGGACATAGTTAGTCTAACTTATACTTTTGATCCTTTTCATATTATAAGTTAAACTAACTTTGTTTTGCTTATCCTCCAAAAGGATATATGGGGAATTGAAGAATAAGGGCTCATGAAACTGGTTAGTATAGTGTATGTAGGTTTTGGGTAGTTGTTGGATAACCTCGGATACTGCTGTTAAATAGGCATGTGTCTTAATGGGCAATGTCCTTGTACATTATTCCAAATATGTATGTGTATATATATATCTTTATAAATTGCTTTTCCTTTCCATGAGTTTGTAGTTTCATAACCAAACAAGTGAACTTGATTAAAAATGTTAAGGAATTATCGAAGCAAGCAAAAAAAAATGCATGATAAATAGGTTACAGGCTAGTGATTATCAATTAAGAAATTGATGCTCACGCAAGTCATGGCCAAGAAATTGGGTAGTGACATTATATGTAAATCTCCACATAATGGTCTTAGTATCCACTAAGATGCCAAATGAGAATCAATATCCTTAACACAATAGTGATGTAAGGTCTAAATATCTTTAATAACATGCAAACAAATGAAAAAATGTGCACAAACAAGGATATATGACAATATCATGAATATTTTATTATGAATATTTCATTCATACATATCTCGAGATAAACAACAAAATTAATGTAATTACATCAAATACAATACTTCTACTATCCAAAACATCAAAAGACTCAGCCAAACCTATATTAGTTACATGATCATGATACATTTTAATTGCTAAACCTTTGGTTAGTGGATCTGTAAGTATACAATCTATGGGAATATGCTCAATACAAGTAATATGCTAATGTATATTCTCTCATACAAATTTGTATTTAACATTAAAATTTAAAATTTATTATATAGAAAAAACTTTTATTATTTAGAAAGAAATTAATAGCAGTAGCATTATTGCAATAAATGGTTAAGGGCATTGAAATGCCCTTAACAATATTAAAACTAGTAATGAAATTTTTTAACTATACAACTTCACAAATAGCTTCATAATAAGCGATATGCTCTGCGTTCATAATAGAGGTTGCTATAAGCGACTGCTTGACACTTTTTCATGACATAGCTCATCCTATCGTCATAAAGATATATCCAAATGTTGATTTGTGCTCATCTAGATGAATAGTAAAATTAGAGTCTAAATAGCCTATAACCGTAAGATCTTCTGATCTCCTATAGGTTATTATGTAATCTTATGTACCCTATAGGTACATATTTACTTTTTTAGTAGTTGTGCAATGCCTTTAACTGGGATCACTCATGTATCTCCAAAGTAAACTAACAACATAAGCTATATCTTGATGTGTACACACGTGATCATATATCAAGCTACCTATGATGAATGCATATAGGACATTCTTCAATTTTTCTCTTTCTACATCACTTTGAGGACACTGAACTTTTGAAAAGGTCTCACCCTTTTGAATGAGTGTAGAAACTTGAGAGCATGTTAACATGTTAAACCTCTTTAGTAATTTCTCAATGTACAACTGTTGAGACAAACTAAGTATACCTGGGATCTGTCACAATGAATCTCTATGCCCAGTACAAAAAAGGCATTCTCAAGATCTTTCATCTAAAAATGATTCAACAACATATACTTTGTCATAGTCAATAGGTTCACATCATTACTTGTAAGGAGAATATCATTAACATATAGTACCAGAATTACAAAACTGTCCACACTCATCATAATATAGATGCACCAGTCTGCATTATTCTCCTTGAATCTAAGAGAAGTCACTATCACATGAAACTCAAGATACCTCAATCTAGACTCTTGCTTTAAACCATATATGATTTATTTAGTTTACATACTAAGTGTTCTTTGGTCTTCTCTTGGAAACCATCTAGTTGGTTCATGTATATAGTCTCAACAAGTCATCATTCAAGAAGGTCATTTTCACATTCATCTGTTGTAGCTCCAAGTTAAAATGAGCTACCATTATCATAATAACTTGGAATGAGCCCTTAGTCAAGAATGGTGTGAAAGTTTCTTTATAGTTTATGCCTTTTTTCTAAGTGTAGCTTTTTGCTACAAGTTTAGCCTTATATTTCTCAATATCACCTTGAGCATTCCACTTGGTTTTAAAGACCCACTTACATTCAACCGGCTTACAATCAGTAGGTAATTCAATTAGATTCCACACTTAATCTTTGTGCATTGAGGCTAATTCATCCTTCATTGCACTAATATGTTCTAAAGAATTAAGACTAGATACAACTTGTGAAAACATAGTAGGATCAATATCTTCGCTAACATGAAATTTATACTCCTGTAGATAAACCAGATAATCATTAGAAATTTTCACTTCATGAACTCTATGGGACCTCCTTAAAGGCATTTCCTTAACTATTTCCTCCCACTCTACATCTTCTACCTTTGTTTGAATGAGATCAACTAGTGCGATAATAGAAGATTACTTATGATGCTAGTGGAATCACAACATTTTCTTCTCTAAAGGTCATGATACGTAGTACCTGACTCCCACTATCTAACTTGTCCTTAAAATAAATGACTTTGTCTAATTCAATAACTCTGGTGGAATGAGCTGGATAGCAGATCCTACTACCCTTCAAGCCACTACAATAACTAATAAAGTATCCAGTAATGGTCTTTGAATCAAGTTTCTTCATGGAAGGAACATACAACTTCACTTTAGTTTTGCAATCACAAACCTAAATATACATAGAAGTCTTCAAAGCATCACTGCATAAGAACTTTAGTAATAACAAATAAGCAAACATGCATCTCACTATGTCCATAAGTGTCCAATTTCTACTTTTTGTAATACCATTTTGCTCTAGTGTCCCAAGCATGGTGTAACTAGCTTTAATCTCACTCTCTTGTAGGTACTTGGCAAAAGGACTGGGGTTTCTCCCAATTTCATCATACCAACCATAATACTTACCATCTCTATTAGAGTTGACATATTTAATTTTCTTTCCCAATCTAAGCTCAACTGTAGTCTTGAATGACTTGAAGGTATCCAATGATTTAGATTTCTCATTGAACAACTCCACCTATCCAAATTTGGAATAATAATCAACAAAGGTGTTGAAGAACTTATAACCACCTATAGCTACAGGCATAATGGATCCACTGATGTTCTTATGGATCAACTACAAGATATCTTGTTTTTTGTTTATCATTTCCTTTCTACCTCTAGCAAGGAGTTTTTCCTTGATGCAATCTACACATGCACTGAAGTTTGAGAAATCTAGATTACATGGGCGCCTTCTTCTATGAATCTCTACATCTTCTCTAGAAATATGTCCCAGACACCTGCGCAACAGTATCAAGGATTTCTCATCAATCTTGCTTCTCTTCTTTCCACTCATTATATCAATTGAGTTAGCAAAATTAGGGTCCAAATTAATTTTGTACAATCATCACACAATGCACTAAAAATAACCACACATAAATTATAAAGTAAATCAAATTTCTCATTACCAAAGTGACATAATAATAATCACAATCCAAAGCAACTATAGATATCAAGTTCCTCTTCATGGAAGGTACATAAATTGTGTTTTTATGTTCCAATATATGACCAATAGATAAGCATAATGAAATAACTCCTATATGCTCCATTTATACTCTATCATCATTTTCAAGTCGGATAATCATCTTTGCATCACTTAATTTCCTCAAATTTCTTAACGTCAAGAAAGAATTTATCACATGAATAGTGGAATTAGTATCCAACCACCAAGTGTTTGATGGCACATCAATAGTGTTTGACTCGAAACATACTGGAGCTAGAAAGATACCTTTATTCTTTTTCTTAACCCACTTCTTATACCTAAAGCAATCTGCCTTTTTATGCTTGTATTTCTTATAGAACATATAATTTCCTTTGAACTAAACTTTCTTAGGCTTGTGGCATTGGTCATTCATTTCACCTTATTCCTTTCATAAATGGATTTCCTTTTGTTGTCCTTCTAATATCATATCAATAGGGTATATAAATATTATTAATATAGCACTCTCATTTAATTCAACTAAATAATTTAACTATTATTTAATTAACAAAATTTTATGCAACTAAGCCCATGATAGGTGAGCTTATAATTAAATAACATTTTATGGCATAGTGTGTGTTATCTTGATTCCTACAAAATTATACTGCAAACACATAAATATATTAAAATTAATTTATTTGCTATACAATATTAGAAAATTCCAAAAACATTACATACTATAGTTCTCAGTATAGGAATCACAAACAAAAATTTTCAAATTCGAATAATTTCAAATTAATATAAATAAAATGGGCAAAAATTACATAAAATTTTTTATTTTCAGAAAAATCTGAAAAAAAATGTCCAAAATTTTGCCTCAAAAAATAGAGGCCATTGGTACAACTTGCATCATCATGGGCCATCAGCAACATGGTGTGTTGCTCACACACACTACCTATGCCAGTGGACATTGCGTGTTCATGTCTCTGGATCATCTTCCTCACATCTTCAGTTTTGCATAAGTCTAACTGAAAAATCTTTAGTTTTGCATAAGTCTAACAAAAAAATCAACATTGTTTTCTATTCAAAATGTTTCTTCAAACTAACAATTCCAATGGGTGTTTTATGAAATTAATTTAGGATTTTTCACCTTAAACATGATCTAAGGGTAACCCATGAAAAATTTCATCCAAAAACTTGATGAAATTGCTTCAGTTTGAAATCTAAATTTTCAAGAGAATTGACATATGGATTTTCTTTAAATTTCCATAAAAAACTTGATTTCTTAATGATTTTCACCAATTAAAACAAGGGTTTTGTGCAATATACATATAGAATTAAAACCATAATTTAATTCACAGAAAACATAATGAAATTCATTTCACATTAATGAAAATCCATTCTAGAAATAATCGAATTATTGCCTATGGCTTCAATCTTTATAACCTAATAAACATACACAAATTTATAACACCAATTTCTACAATAAACCTAGAAAAATTCATACAATAATATCCATACAAAAATTCATTAATTTATTAATGTAAAGCTATGAAATAACTTGAATAACTCATAGCATCCTGCATTTGAAAATAATTCAATCAATAATCAATCATCATGATACAAATTAGATAATATTCACAATCAGTTTGCATACTATAGCCATATAACAAAATTTGTTTAGCTCTGATACTAATTGATAAACTATTTTTTTTTGTTTTTAAGCAAAATAGATTAATCAAACTATATTATCATGACATAATATTGAATGCAAATAAGTAAAAAAAATAGGTAAAAGAATTTACTTGTTTTCAGCATCTGATCCATAATATGATGTAGATTATGATGATAGATTCACTCCTACAAATCTTAGCCATCAGTAAAAAAGGAGTTCACTCTTCTACAGACTAATAGGATGAATGCAGTAAGACTAGGGTTTTAGAAGTAGGGACCCATCTTATAAAATGTTATCCAGGTAATAATTTGACCCATCACAAAAAAAAAAATCCAATATACCATTCGGGCCTAAGTACCATTATAAAACCCAATTTTAATATCACAAATGGGCTAACAATACTTTGAAATTTATTTTATAAAATTTTTTAATTACATTAGGTATAGAATGAAAATTTCTAAAATTTGACACTTAGGTTGATGGGTAAGTTGCATAGGAGATATGAAAATGGGTGTAAGTGGAAGCATAGCATAAAACCTAGGGTGAGAGATATTTTAGATAAGATAATGCATGATGCTAGGCTTTGTAAGGTCACTTAAGTAGCTGATGATGAGTATCATGTGAGAGATAGGCTCACAACCTTTGTAGTGAACCTGAGAAGAAAGTCATATGGTTGTAACTCATGGCATTTGTCTAGTTTGCCATGCAAACATTCTTGTGCATGTGTATTGCATAAGAAAGTAGATGTTCAAAGGTATTGTAAGCACTAGTACTCAAGGCAAATGTATGAAAACACTTATGCCAAGATAATACACTTTATGCCTAACATTGATGATGACATTGTTGGCCTAGAGAAGGCTACTATTGTAGTCATAGGCCCACCTATACTATGTAAAGCTAGAGGGAGGCCAAAGAGGACTAGGAGAATGGAAGTTGATAAAGGTCATGGGGTTAGTAAAGATGCAAGAAGGTCGAATACCATAAGGTGTGACACATATAAGGCATTTGGTCATAACAAAAGGACATTGATGACTACAATTTATACATATGTTATATCCCTTTATACATAGTCTTTTATCATGTTTATGAGCTTAATTAGATGCTTGAAATTGGTGTTGTAGTTTGCTCACTTTTTGCACTTAATTGAATTTATTCGGTAAATTTACACTATTTTAGACTATTTCAGGTTTTTGGACATATCCTAAGCTCTAAACCTCATTCTTAGGTGATTTTTATGTCATTGAAAAGCTATGAGAAATATCTAAAAATATCATGAAGAGTCCCCAGTCTAGTTCAGCCATTTTTGAAGTCAAATAAAGCCCACAAGCTGGAAAAGAGTGCTAACATGTGACCCAAAACCAATTTTGGTATTTTCATCATAAGTGAAGCCTGAAAGATCATTTTGGTGTAAAATCAAGCATGTAGGATACTTAATATCTAAACCTATAATTTTTATGATGGGCTTAAAGGAAAACTACACTGTTTTAAATTAATTACATGACTGTGGACTTTAGTACTTAAATCTGTTACAAGTTAGACTGTTATGAAAAGCTATCTTGATTTTTAGCCCATAACTTGAGCTAGGAATCAAGTTTTCATACATAGTCAAGGCCATTGAAAAGCTAATGATGAATTTACATTTTAAATGAAGAAGGTCATGGCCAATTAGGCTTCCTTCCAACCCTAATTAGTAGCCCAACCAAGAGGCTTTGCACTAAGCCTATAAATAGTTAGGTGAGCCTCTATTGTAATAACTTTTAGATCATTTCTATACTATCTCTAATTTTAGGAGGATAAGAGCTCTGCTAGGGCAAGACTTTAGCCCTATGTAGGTTTTCTCTTTTCCTTTTATTTCTCTTTTTATTTTTATATTAATGTGTAGTTGAACTCTTATTTCAATCTAAGGGAATTTCTACACTAATTTTGTAGTTAATTGTGAGACTTGTTATTAATTCCAATTTAGTCCCAATTTGAGTATCTGATTTTACTACCTATAATTACTATGGATGATTGATTAAGGTGGCCAATAAATTAGTTATTCATTGTCATTTAGTGCTAGCTAAATTTCCATAAGCAATTCCATTATTTGTGGCTATTTGGTTGTAGGGTAGCAATTAGGTGTTGATTTGTTGCTGGAGTGAATCAATTCTCCTAGAAAATTAAGGGTGATTATTTGGTTTGCTACTAGAGTGAATTAATTAATCAGACTTGGTATTTTCAGAACTTAAAGCTATTGATAAATTGGATGAAGTGCTGGGCTTGATCTAATTTAGAAATAAGAGTCAATTAGGTACTGGGCTTAGTTATCTAGTTTAGGAGGAAATTAACAAGAATTAATGAGGTATTGGGTTTGATTCAGAGTGGGAATAGAACATTAGTGTCAAGGATTAGTCAATGAATTAGTTGTAAGAGTCCCTTAGATTGAACTTTCCTACATTTGAATTCCCTTTGTTTGTAATTTTGTTTTGTTATGCATTTGAACTGCTTGCTTTAATTCTTATTTCTGATTAGATAACCAACTCCCCATTCCATTTCATGCTATAACACATAGAAAATAGACCTTTAGTCTCTATAGATATGACCTAGACTTATCCTAGCTACTAGCTTAGGTAGTTCAGTACTATTTTTGGCTAGTTTCAACAGCCATCAAATTTTGATGTCGTTGCCAGGGACTAGCTAATTTATTGTTATGTGTTTTTAGTCATCTATAGTATTAGGATATCAGCATTAGTAGTTAGTTTTGAGTTCGGTTCTTGTCCTCTTTATTTTTACCTATTTCCCCTAGTTTTTTTATTTTTTCGATAAGGTCAGGTGGCAAAATTTTCTATAGAATTAGAAACTCAAATTTGATAGGTCACCATTTTTTAACCTTCTAAGCAAGAATCATGGGTTTCTTATGCGCTCCCAACTATATTTTTCAAATTTTGTCATCTTCTATGATTTTTCAATTTTTTTTAGTATTTTTTAAATTATTTTCCTATTTTTATCATTTCAATTCTTATGGTTTTTTATTACCTACCAAGCCTTTTTGTGCCTGACTTAATCCTCTCATATTTCTAAGCTAATATATGATCCAAAGATTGAATTCAAGATCCTTCATTAGCATTAGCTTTAATACCTTCCTTTCCAAGTTCAGGCACTAAAATAGACTTATTTTCTACAAGTTCAACTCCCTATTCAAGCATGGAGAATATGGCATTCCATTAGAAGACATTGAAAAAGTTAGTTGTTCCAGACCTTAACCAATAACCCTTTTGCATAAACTATCCTGAAATTGAAGCTGCCTTGAAGTTGAAGTCTGGTCTGATTAACTTACTACCTACATTCCATGGTCTAGCTTGTGAAGATCCCCATATGCACTTAAAGGAGTTTTATATGGTCTACTCAACTTTAAAAGCTCAAGGAATTTCAAAGTAGTAAATCAAGTTAAGAGACTTTCCTTTCTGACTAGCTGATTCAACTAAGAATTAGCTCTACTACCTTCCTTATAGCCCCATCAACACATGGCCTGAGATGATTAGATTCTTTCTTGAGAGATACTTTCTTGCCTCCCAAGTTGTTAACATTAGAAAAGAAATATGAAGCATCAGATAACTTGGTGGAGAGGCCTTATATGAGTATTAGGAGAAATTCAAGAAGTTGTGTGCTACTTGTCTATACTATTAGATTAATGATTAGTTCTTGATCCAATGCTTTTACGAAGCCCTCCTCCCTATTGGTAGAAGCATGATTGAGGCTGCAAGGATATTGATATCCAACATGGCTGCTAATTCATAATAGTTTGGGAGCAAAATAGATTACACAGTCAGAAAAGTCAATGAGGTGTATACCTCCACTCTTGAAAGGCAAATAATAGATATCATCTTAATGGTTCAGTAACTGCAACAACTTCAAATCATGGGGAAAATACAAACAACCGCTGCAGTAGTGTGTGGAATCTACTCAATCCTGGGACATGGCATTGAGACATGTCCTACCTTCTTCCAGGAGGTTGACCCCTTCCAATATGTCCAAGCCATAAACAGATTTCTAGAAAATAGCACCAGATTTCAAAACCAAACCTAGTAGGTTTACAATCCATATTCCAACACATACAACCCTAGTTGGTGAGACCATTCCAATCTCATATATGGAAATCAGGTTGGGCAATAGACTTCATTGCAGTTGAATTCATTTCAGTGGATGTAGGCATACCAGACTATGCAGCCACACCAAATGCAACAATATCTGACTTTTCAGAACCAATAAATAAACCAAGATTTAACTTCAATTCAAGCCTAATTTGACCTGATCAAGAGCATGGCTCAGAATAACCTGAAATTTTAACAAGAAATCAGAGGAGAAATTCATCAAATCAAGCAAGATATTAACACCATCAACTCCAAACTTCAAATAATAGAAACTAGAATAACTAACTTGGAAAATTAGGCTGTAAGAAGATTACCCTCCCATACAGTCCTGAATTTCAGAGAATATGTTAATGTAATACTGTTGAGGAGTGGTAAAGAAGTGAACGGTGGAGTTGAGCAACAAATTGTAAAGAAGCAAAAAAATATTTTAGATCATAAAAAGGCATAACTTACTAAACAAAAAGGTGGTTCTCAATTAGCTTCAGTCTTTCTTTCCACTCTGCCTCCATTTCCTTAGTAGATTGGCAAAGAAGACAAAAGAGGAATAAGAGAGAAATATCCTAGAAAATTTCAAGAAAGTGGGAACATATCCTTACTAGATGTCATCAAATAGATTCCAAGGTATGCCAAGTTCCTTAAGGAACTGTGCACAACCAAAAGGAAATTGAAAGGCAATGAGAAGATAAGCATCGAGGAAATTGTATCATAGTTATTCAAAGAAAAATACCCTAAAAATGCAAAGATCTGGGTTCCTTCACTATCCTATGTTCCATTAGTCAGGATTATTCTACACATACCATGCTAAACTTAGGTGCATCCATAAATGTCATGCCTTGTTCTATTTATGCATCATTGAATATAAGACCTTCAAAGAGAACAAATGTTGTGGTTCAATTAGAAAATAGGTCTAATGTGATTCCTATAAGATTGCTTGACGATGTGTTGGTATGGGTGAATGGTTTCATTTTCACTACAAATTTTTACATTTTAAAAATGCATGATGATCCTTCAACCAGCACCTCAGCTCCTATAATTTTAGGTAGACCTTTCATGAAAACATCCAAAACAAAAATTGATGTGACTGTTGGCTCTCTTACTATAGAATTTCATGGTAACACTTCATATTATAATATCTTCAATGATGTCAAGGAATATCCTCTTGATGATCACTCTATGAGCTTTATTGAAGTTACTAACCATGTAGTGGATGAAGTTGATGATCCTGATTCCATTTTCATAGGACAAATTGATGCAAATGGGAGGAAATTGAGACAACTAAAGGTGGATTCTGAAATTCATTGGTGGCAAGTAAATTTTGTGGTGCCAAGACTTCATAATCCAGATTGAAAGACCCAATGGATTATTGAGCCAATGGTGTTAAACAAGCACTTCTTGGGAAGAAACCCAAGTGTTTACTCTTAAACAAGTGCACTTCTTGGGAGGCAACCTAAGTGTTTACTTTCTTTCCTTTGCTCTTTTATTTTATATGTCCATGATTTGTTAATGGTTTTGTGCTTACATTAAGGACAATGTAAAATTTAAGTGTGGGAGAGAGATTTTAGGATTGTTTTCTTTTGCATTTTGCTTTGTTTTGCTTTGATTGTGTGAAAAAATTCTAGAAAAATGAAGAAAAAAGATTCTTTTTTCCCTTGTTTTAGGTTTTTTTCATTGATGATGAATTTGTTTAGACATTGAATAGGTTGCAATTGATTTTCATGGTTACATAGCATGATTGAATAAATTGTCTTGCCTCTTGATCCTTGAATTTGATTAGTATTATGATAGAATTTGAAATGTTTGTTAATTAATTTTGGTAGACATATAACCTATGAGATTTTAAGTCATCGTTAATCATTTTTATTAAGTTCCTCTTCTTTCTTTTGTGTAATTTTCTTTCATGAAATTGTTGCTTTAGAACTTACTTTGAATCTTTTTGAGATTACATTAGCACTTGCATACATGAATATGATTAAGGTATTCTTTAATTGAGCCATTTTTTCCTTTTTAGACTACCTTGCAATGTACCATTGTTGAGCCTAATTGACTTTTTTCTTATTATGTAGCCCATTAGAAAGTTAATCCTTTAATGTCTTCACCTTTTCCTGACCTTAGGGATTAATAGAGCATTTAATTCATTAGTAGGATGGGTTCTTGAACAAATGTGAAGGTGTGCTAATTGTTTGGTAAAAAGGCAATTGTGATTCATTTCAATGGTCAAGAAAAGAAGAAAAAAACAAATGAAAAAGAAAAAGATGAAAAAGAGCTCAATGCAATTTTGAAAGAAAAAGAAAATTCTCAAAAAAAAAAGAGAAAGGAAGAGTTTAAAATAAAATAAAGCGAAAAAGTGAAGAAAAGGAAAGAGAAAAAAGAGAGAAGTAAAAAATGTGAAAATTGTAATGTAGATTCCGATTTTTAATTACTCTTTTGCTTATTTGGATATATGCCATAATATTCTATTAGTCTCTTTGGTATTGCACTTTCATATCCTTATCATTCATTTCCTCCCTTTTTCCCTTGGCCACATTACAACATTGTGAAGTCCTTTTGATTTGTGCTATGCATGTGATTTAAGTAGTGGTGATTTGATGATAAGTAAGCTTATGATAGTGCAATTTCATGAATTGAAATTGAGTCAAACATTTTCTGATCTTAAACACAAAGAGAGTTGTATAGAGAGCTTACCTTAAAAAGTCTACTAAAGTTGATCTATTTGTCCTTTGAATGAAATTGCTTCACTAGTTAGATTTGAACTTTGATTTATGAAGAATGTGTTTCATGAGATGCAATGTCCCTTGAAATTTTGATTGTTTCCTTGCTCTTGGTTTTGCATTCTCATCATTGTTGAAAACTTTTAGAGTTTGAGTCTTTGTTTTGAGTCATTGTAATTTTGTTTTAGGGTCTTGCCCAAAGATGTACAAGAGCTAAGTGTGGAGGAATTTGATGAACACAATTTATATATTTTTTATATCCTTTTATACTTACTCTTTTTTCATGTTTATAAGCTTAATTAAATGCTTGAAATTGGTTTTGCGGTTTGCTCAATTTTTTGCTTAATTAAATTTATTCAGTAAAGTTACATTGTTTTAGGTTTTTAGGCATATCTTGAGCTCTAGACCTTGGTTTTAGGTTATTATTATATCATTGGAAATCTTAAAGAAAGATCTAAAATTTTCATGAAGAGTCCCCAGCCCAGTTCAGTTGTTTTGGAAGTCAAATGATGCCTATAAGCTAGAATAGAGTACTAACCTGTGACCCAGACCTAGTTTCAGTATTTTCATCATAAATTAGCTCCAAAAATCATTTTAGCACAATCCCATAGGATAGCTAAGATCCAAGCTACAACTTTTATGAAGGACTTGAGGGCAAACTACACCGTTTTGGATTAATACATGGCTGTGGACTTAAGTGCTTAAATCTATTATGGGTTGGATTGTTTTGAAAAGCTATCTCAATTTTTAGCGCATAACTTAAGCTAGGAATCACGTTTTTATGTAAGTTCAAGGCCATTAGAAATCTAAATGATGGGCCTACATGTCATATGAAGAGAATAATGTTCTTCTAACCCTAATCAGTAGCCTAACCAAGAAGCAATGCATTAAGCTTATAAATAGTTAGTTGAGCCTATATTGTAATAACTTTTAAATCATTTATGTACTATATCTAATTTTGAGAGAATAAGAGCTCTATTAGGCCAAGACTCTAGCTTTAACAAGGTTTTATCTTTTCCTTTTATTTCTCCTTTTATTTTTGTATTAATGTGTAGTTGAACTCTTATTTCAATCTAGGGAATTTCTGTGCTAATTCTGTAGTTAATTGTAAGACTTGCTCTTAATTCCAATTTATTCTCAATTTAATTCTTTGATTTTACTGCCTATAATTGCCATGAATGATTGATTAAGGTGGCCAATTAATTAGTTATTCATTATGATTTAATGCCAGCTAAATTTTCATGGACAATTTCATTATTTGTGGTTGTTTAGGTGTTAGGTAGCAATAGGTATTAATTTGCTGCTTGGGTTAATCAATTCTCCTAGAGAATTGACGATAATTAGTTGGCTTGCTGATGGGGTGAATTAATTAATCAGACTTGATATTTTCTAGAACTTAAAGCTATTGATAAAATGGATGAAGTGCTAGGATTGATCTAATTTAGCAATAAAATTTAATTAGGTGCTAGGCTTGGTTGGCTAGTTTAGGAAGAAATTAACAAGGATTAATGAGGTATTGGGCTTGATTAATTTCTTGACCAAGCAGTCAAAATGGGAATGGAACATTAATGTCAAGGATCAGTCAATAAATTGGTTACAAGAGTCCCTTGGATTAAGCTTTCCTGCATTTAAATTCCCTTTGTGAACATGACTTGGACTCACCCTATCTGTTAACTTAGATAGTTCAGTACTATTTTTAGTCAGTTTTGATAGTTGCCAGACATGCAAAGGAGGGCCAGTTAAGAAGAATGGGAAGAAGGTAACGCATCTATTCATTTATTGTTGTTATTTTATGTATAACTATATTTTTTCTGATATGTGCATATATGTAGAGAGCTTATGAGGATGAGGATCAAGGTGTTGCCACCACAAACCAAATCCATGCTGCAAATTCTACTCCTGTTGGAAAGAAAGCAAGAAAACATGCTGCTTCAAGAAAGGGCAAGAAAGCCTCTGCTGGTGCTGATACGGCTACTAATTGCACCATTTTTGTTGGCTCTGCTGCTGGTGATGCAGCTAGGGGTTCTGCTGGTGCTAAGGTGAAAGTTCGTGTTGGGGGGAGTGCAAGTGAGACTCAAGATGCTACTGTGCATGCAATGACAATGTGCATGCAAAAGCAAGTGTTAAAGTGAAGGTTGGCCAACCAAATGCAAATGGGAATCTGATGAGTGGATTGCTTTCTAACTGCAAAGTGTGGTCATTATAAAACTACTGTGGCTTTTGACTTGTCGTAGATATGCTTTTTGTTGGTCTAGATTGTGGTTTCTAGTTGGTTGTTTTTGGATTAGTAGTTGCTGTGGATATGCTCATGTTCAGATGTGTTTTTTTTTTTTTTCGGGCATGTATGGTTCATGCGGGGACTATAACAATTCCATTATTTAAAGCTTAATTACTATTCGAGTACAATTATATGAAATTTTTTGACTGAATTCCTTGTGTTCAACAATCAGGTTTAATGAGTATTCAAGTACATTTCAGTTTACAACTATCTCAATTTCTTTAGGCTGGGTTTTTTGACTCACTTTATTTGGCTGAATTTATCATTCCTAACATTCTTCAAATTAATTGTAATTCTTAAAATTATTTAAACATTATTACAGAATATTAGAATTATTATAATCGTTCAAAATATTTCAGTTATCAAATGCCAATTTCATAGCCTTTCATATTTAACATTTTAATTTTTTTTTTCATTCTTAAAATTATTTGTACATTATTACAGAATATTACAACCATTATTATTAGCAATTATTTATCATTCTTAAGATTATCTAAGCATTATTAAAGAATATTAGAAATATAAATTCAATTGTTAAAGCTATTTAAACATTCTTACATAAAATTATTTCAATTGTTAAACATTATTGCTGAGAAGTTCATGCAAAAAATTCCCAAAATAAATTGCAACAATTCACTTGAAATGAAATAATTTGCAAAATAAATTGAAATGAAAACAAATACATCATATCATTAAATTCCCAAAATTTACAATTCACTTCAACAAAATTACAAGGAACACAATCATAATAAACTAAAAACAAATACAAAAGGTGTCCATAACAAGAAGCTTCTACTCAGCAAATGCACAGTCCAATTTTATAGTCTTCTCTTTCAATATAATGTGTGTATTCTTCATCCCCTAATTTTCCCAATTTTATAGTCTTCTCTTTCAATATAATGTGTGTATTCTTCATCCCCTCATTTTCCCTCTTTATCTCTTCTAATATATTGGCCAAAGCCCTAATATCCTATATATCATCTGTAATGCATTTTATCTTATTCTTAATGTATTCTATCACAAAAAATCTGAAGCAAAAATAAGTTACAACGGAAGCCGGATTGAATTTCTTACCTCCAACCATTGATGCAGTACCTTCTTCTTTCTTCTTAATATTACCTACATATTAGGTGTTCTTTCAATACCTCTCAATCTCTCAGGATGATAGACTCATTCTGTATGAATTTTATGATGGCATTAGGGATCGCAATCATCCTTATTTATAGATGTAATCAGTTTATTATTGAAAACTATCTTATCTTTAGTTGTTTAGGATATATCTAAATCAATTCACAAATCCTAATTTTAATAGGACTATTATATTGGTCAAATAAAGAGATAACTGTTTATTTTTTTATTTTTTTAAAATAGTGGAAGATTATCCATGGGTCATAAGTAGCCTTTATCTTACATCATCCACTTTTTCAGCAGATTCAACCACGGCAAAACCGTTTGAGGCAACACATCATTCAAAGAAACTGCACTTACTTTTTTTACGAGTGTAGAACAATCTATCAAAGCTCTTAACAGCATTAGAAATATTTACTGCTGCCCTTCTTCCACACCAACACTTATAATTTTGATACTTCAACACAAACCCTTCACTCTCTGTTCTCTCACTCACACTAAAGGAAGCCATGCTTACTTTCTGACTGAAATTTGTAACAAAAAATTAAGTAGAAGAAAGGACTTTATAACAAAATATTTGCTAAGCAAAATTAATAACTTTCCTCACTGTGCTTCTTCTCTTGTCTGACCCTTTTTCCTTCGTTGCTCCTCTTCTTTGGCAGCCTTATCAAATGAATCGGAGAGGCCCTAAACAACCCATTATGCAAGCTGGCTTCAATTAAGACAAAGTTGTCCTAAAAAATTGGTCCTAGCCTTTCTTGGGTCACGTGTGGTCATGTGACCCACTCAAAAAGATAGAATTCAGCTTCTCAATTGGAAATTTCACGGTGAGACTTTACAGTGAGGAAAGCTGCTGCAATTTATGTATTCACAATAAGAGAGAAAAAAATTGTGTGTAATTAGATCAAATTTGAGGGAAAGGCGAGTAATTTACTTGTTTATTGTATGAGACTCCTGTTGCAGAGTATGTATTATTGTGGGGGATCGAATCGGTGCTACAAAGTAAGTCGCGCCTGTGCCTTTACTATGCATTGGAAGCATCATCTATCTTCTCTCACTTCAGTTTCCACTTTGTTTTATTGCAATGTAGTCATTTTTAAAATATATAAAAATAAACTCGAAAAAGTGTACCTATTCTCAATTGAAAATTCAATCACTACTCAGTATGTTAATATATATCAGAAGTTGATTCTGCAACAATGTTAGGGTAGCTTGACAACCAATTTTGTATGTTAATATCAGAAGTTGATTCTGCAACAAGCTCAACAGTAATCAGCTCTGCATCTTCTGTATTTTATATGTTGATTTCAGAAGTTGATTCTGCAACTAAACATCCTCTGACCATGTTTTTATCCTCCGATGATGTAAATGGTTTCTATTATTGTATTGACTATTTGAGTGCTCAGCAACTGTCACCATTCCTTTATTTACTTGATGAAATGTGTTCTAATTTCAGCTTCATCAATGAACTTCATATAGAATAAACCATTGTAAAAGTGCGTCTTTCTTTCAACTCAACGATAGCACGCGTACCTGGAAAGTTTAGTGGCCAAAGGAACATAAAGAAAGAGATGAGACATGGGCAGCACAAATGAATTGATTTTGATTTGGAAAATTGGTATCAACACATTCTACTGTCAATTCATTGCTTTCATGTCATACTCTAATATTATATTGTGATATTTCTATGTCCTTTTTATTTATATTTTCTTGCAGTAAAATTTAAAATTCTACTATCCATAGTAAGGTGTATAAAATATAAATAAAAAATTAGAAATAATGATAATCGAAATCTCATGCTTGTAAGGTGATTTTAATCATTTTAAATTTGATAAAATATCAATAAAAAATATTCATATATTTTTTAATATTTTTAAAAACTTTCACATATAATCCCTGAAAATTACAATATTATAATAAGACTTCTTGACAAGATTTTGCTTTTAATCCTTGCAACTATCAGTGTTGAGTCAGTAGTCAGTGACACACCTCAAACTTCACCGTCCTTCTAGTCCTCTCCAGCAGCTCCTTTTTAGTTAAACAATGTTCCCTTGAACCGAAGTTAAATTAATGCCATATCTCATCTGCAATGATTTTTCCAATAAAAATAAAATTAAATAAATATAGAAAGGATGAAACCGTAATTATACACGCATTCTTGGTCCGAACAAACGCAACACAAAAATTCCGAAAGGGTAAAAAGAAGAGAAGAGACCCACAAAATCTAAAACTAGTTTAGGCCTTGGGGTCTAGAGGTAGAAGCAGTTGTAACGAGAACATTATAACACTTGGCAACCCTACACGTGTCCAATAGTTCAAAACTGACACCTTTCACAGTTAATCAAGCATCAATCTTGTATTTACCGCCAGATCCCTCCATTCCTGCCAAATACTGTTATATTAATTCATTTTCTCAACACTTTTCGCTTTCGCCGTCGGCTCGTCGTCGGAGATTTCAGTTGTAACGGCGGGCCATCCCATTCCATTCCATATTCTGGTTGGCTCTCTCTCTTTCCCTCTCTCACGATTATTAGAAGTCATTCAATCTAATCTAATCTAATGGTAATCGTGGGAGAGCGCATCGTTTACCTTCATGGGGACCTTGATTTGAAAATTATCGAGGCACGCTATTTGCCAAACATGGACTTGCTCACGGAACGTCTCCGGAAGTTCTTCTCTGCCTTCAACTCCTGCAGTACTCCTTTCTCAGCTAATAAAAAGCATCATCACCGTCACGGGAAAATCATCACCAGCGATCCTTATGTCACAGTTTGCCTCGCCGGAGCAACCGTCGCTCGCACTCGAGTCATCTCAAACTCCCAAAATCCAATGTGGAATGAGCATTTCAAGATCCCTCTGGCTCACCCTGTCTCCCAGGTCGAGTTCTACGTCAAGGACAATGACGTGTTTGGCGCTGACTTGATCGGAGTTGCCACCGTTTCTGCCGAGAGAATCCTATCAGGTGAATCTATCAGTGATTGGTTTCCGATTCTTGGTTCCTTTGGGAAACCGCCAAAACCTGATTGTGCCGTTCGTCTCGAGATGAGATTCACAAGATGCGAGGATAATCCAGTGTATCGTTTCGGCATTGCAGCCGATCCGGATCATTTTGGCGTGAGGGATTGCTATTTTCCGGTGCGTCATGGGGGATCGGTGACGCTGTATCAGGACGCCCACGTGCCTGAGTCGATGTTGCCAGAGATTGAATTAGAAGGTGGAAACGTGTTTCAGCAAAGCACGTGTTGGGAGGATATATGTCATGCAATCTTGGAAGCGCATCATTTGGTTTACATTGTTGGTTGGTCAATCTACCATAAGGTGAAGCTGGTGAGGGAGCCAACGAAGCCGTTACCTAGCGGTGGGAATTTGAATTTGGGGGACTTGCTCAAGTACAAGTCACAAGAAGGTGTGCGAGTATTAATGTTGGTTTGGGATGATAAGACTTCACACAGCAAATTTTTCATTAACACGGTTGGTATAACTTTTCTCTTTAATCAACCAATGAATTTCTGATGCTAGAGTGTTATTCACGTTAATTTGCAAGTCCTTCTTACCTTAATATTGGATGAAATCTCTGCAACTTTAAAATTGACATGAGTACAAGAAATACTGGGCAGCATCACATCCTGCCAGAAATCCAATGGTTCTGGCATTTCTTCTTGATGTATATGTCAAGTCTCATGAGCCAGTAATGTAAAATTACCAATTCTTCTGCACAGTACACCAGAAAAATTACAAGTTCTTTCGAACTAATGGTAATCTTTGTCTTTCTTTCAATGGGTTTATGATCAGTGATGACGAGTGCTTAAAAGTTTTGGCTTGCTAATATGCTTACGAAGTATTTTATGTAATAATGAGATGATATGAAGAAAGCGTAAGATTGGCTCAATAATATGAAAGTAACTATGAAAAGTGTATGCATTGAAAGTGCCTGTTCTTGGAACATGGCTTGTAACTTGTAAGAATTGAAGAAGTAGCATACTTCTGTTTCCTTTGCAAAAAAGAAAATTTCTCCTTTTCTGAACAGTCGTAAATTTTTAAAAATTATCTACTTACCTTCTAGGTAAGAGTTCATGATTTACCTGGATTTATATTAAGCTGCACTTTCCTAATTGAATTATAGATTTATAGCTTCTTCCCATTTCTGCAATTTAGATCTAATACCTGTCAAAAACTACCCCGATTATGTTGGAAAATGACTCAGGGTCAATTCAGAGAAAATAATATCAGCTTCTTGATTTTTAAAATCACATTTTATTGGCACATGACTTCATGTTCATATTTTTTTATTGAGATCTCGTTATATACCAAAATTCAGCTTTGCAGGCTGTTTGAACAGACAGAGACACTGGTTTGGGCCAATTTGCCTTGCCATGCTAACCAGCTACATATGGTGTTTGTTGAGTATCCAATAACCTTACAAATTGAAATTTGATATGCAGGCTGGAGTGATGCAAACTCATGATGAAGAAACTCGCAAGTTTTTCAAGCACTCTTCTGTTTCATGCGTGCTGTCTCCTCGATATGCGAGCAGTAAGCTTAGCATTTTCAAGCAGCAGGCATGCTTTATGCTGTGGTTTAGTAGTTTATTCATATTTTATCACAAATCTTTTAAAATGTTCTTCCAACTTATTTTCAACGTTTCATTATGCTATCCATTTTTTATTTTTCTGTGTAGCTTTATGCTAAGATGCAAAATTTTGCTACCTTTGAAGTACAATATGCGCAGCATAACATGTTTTGAATTTATATACTCAAGTTCCTGAATACATATATTCATCCTTTCAGTTTGTGATGGCATGAAGTGCATATCTGTATATTTCAGCTGTTAAGAGTATTTTTCTTTTTGAGTCAAAAGACAAGTTAACACTATTTTTTGTTGCACCAAACCTCAGGTTGTTGGAACCCTCTTTACACATCATCAGAAATGTGTGATTGTGGATACTCAAGCATATGGCAATAACCGGAAGATAACTGCCTTTATAGGTGGTCTCGACCTATGTGATGGACGTTATGATACACCTGAGCACCGACTTTTCCGTGATCTTGGCACTGTTTATCAAGATGATTATCACAATCCCACATTTTCTGTAAGTTTGTTCCCTCCAGGATGACTTGTACGTTCTTTTAAGTTGTTATTTAGCACACCAAAACGTAACAAGAGATGATTTTTGTTCTGATGAGGACAGTTCTGTTTCATTCTTCTTATTTGATAAGCAAAAATCAAACTTTGTTGAATGAGTCAAATATTAATCAAGATTTCCTTCATCCTTTGGTTTATAATCTGATTGGGAGTCTTACCATCCTTATGAGGTTTTTTTAGTATCACTACGTTAAAGTAGTGACACAAAACTTTCTTCCAACCTTTCCTTTAATCAGCAAGGTTTACATCTGTTAGAAATCCATCAAATCAGATCAGACTAATGCTGTGAATCTGTGGTTTATTTCTTGTAACTTCATAAACATCAAATTTTTGGATAATTACTAGTACAGTATGTGCTAATGTTGTTGCTG
>JANHAO010004376.1:0-24294 GCA_026873985.1 Saraca asoca | reverse complement strand
ATCATTAAACTTAAGATACCATTGTCTGGAAGCTTGCTTTAGTCCATATATTGACTTCTTTAATTTACACACTAGATTTTCCTTTTTTGTAGTCAAAAACCCTTCAGGTTGGTCTATATAAACTTCTTCTTCAGTTGTATAGGCCCTTAGTTATTGTATTGGCATAGTGTTCAGAGTCCAAAAAATAAAGAAAGCCCTATCAAATTTTTGTTAGAAATTTGATAAAGTATTTCAATAAATATGTATGTGTTGTTTAGATTTGTCCTATATGTTTTGTGTTTGTCTAACTGCTCTCCACATAGGATACATGTAACATCAAAAGTTTTACTACATTGTCAAGCTTAGAGAGAGTTATCTATCGGTGACTTTTTATATCGATCATATGTTGTGAATCGGGACACAACAAATTCATGTTGATTTAACACTTGCATAAAAAACAACGGCCAATCATTAAGCATAAAATAGTTTGTTTTAAAATCGTGTTTGTTATTGGTATAAGTGCAAAAAATATAAATATTAAAATATGATACACTGAAGTTTGTGGTAACTAGGTCCTGCATCCGTATACATACTATTGAATACATGATAAGTGCTCTAACATTTTATTTAATATTAATTATATTGATTATTTAATCGGTTTTTTTACTTATTATTATTTTTATTATATTATAAATTTATCTATCCTAAATGGCCAAGCAACACAATGTAATCACATCCAGCAAAATATAAGTGGGGATACCTTCAAAGAGAATCCAACAGCTTCATGTTCAATAGACCCTACACCATGAAATTCTTTCCTGTTTACTGCAAGCTCACCAAAATTATCTTACAATGATGTATGACAAGGAAACCCATATCTCATATCTAATATCGATGAATTAAGTATTTTCAAAATTTTATAATTTTTAATTTTTTAAAAAAATCCAAGAAAACTTTTTCACTAAGAAAAAATAAATTAAATCACTTTTGAAAAGCAATTCACTCAACTATATCTAAGAAATGCATCACAAAGCATATACATAGATATTACTCTTTCAAGCAATCAAATAACCAAGCAACAAGTTAGAGTTTAAAGTACAATATATCTGGCAAATTTCATTAACAAAAACAAAGGATATAATTAAATGAAAATAGAACAAGGATAAGGAGATCAAACGCAATGATTTATAGTGGTTCAATTAAAAGATCTGCCAACTCTAGGGTACATATCCATTCTTTAAATTTCACAAGCTTAGGTCTGTTTCTCCTCTATCCTTTTATTGGCACTTTAAGAAGCCTTACAATCTTTTTACTTCTCTTTGAGCAAATCCTCTTTACAAGGATATCTGACCCTTCTTATAAATTTAAAGAAATTTCTCCCTCTTTACCAATTACAAGAAATATTTGGATGAAAAACAACTTAAACAAACTCTTTCAAAGATTAGATGAAACAAATAAAGCATCTAAAATAGAATAATTTCACAATGAAGAGCTCAAATTTTGATTTTGATGAAAGAAATAATAATTGATGTTAAATCATGAAGTTTTGGCTTTTTATATATTGTATATGGTGATTTTTCACTTATATAAGAAGCTTATAAAGATTTATAGCTGTTGGAACACTTTTAAAATAAAAATAATCATTATTTTTCATTTTTTTATATGTTTTATTTGATGATTTGTAACTTATAAAAAAAAGTTTATAAAGATTTATAGCCATTGGAACACTTTTAAAACAAAACTAGTCGTTATTTTTCATATCAGAGCTAATAGAGCTAACAATCATTTGTTGCACCTAAAATGAGACAATTATGGGCTGTTAGCCCTCACAATCGACTCTCTAACCTTATTTCCGAAATTTGAAGGAAAATGAGGCCAACAGGAAATTGTTGAACCTGACTCAAGTTTAAAAAATTATAACTTCTTTATTTAAATCCATTTTGATCAAACGACCTATCGTTAAGAAGGTATTTGAGCCTACTTTCAAATGGCACTAATTTCATACTTTTATATTAAGTATGTTTTGAGATATCACATAAAAAAAAAAATAAGCAAAGGTCATAAACACTTTATTATGAAAAAATTAATTTCCATACTTAACTTGAAAAATGTTATAACTATTTCATTTCTTAATCATTTTAAGCAAATGACCTGTCTATAGAAAGCTCTTTATGTCTATTTTCACGTGAAATGAATTTCATGATTAACACACTAGTTTTTTGTGAGATATATTATAAGAGTGACCAAAGGAAAAAATTAAAAAAATATATCAAAATTCATATCTCATTTGTTTTTTAAGTATCACATGAACTATCTTGTAAAAACATTATTGTGGGTCATTTTTTAAAATATTTTGATCTAGCTAAGATTTTGTAACTATGTTTGATCTCTATATAATAAAAACTCTATTTTACAATAATGCCTAAGCATAAAAGAAAAAGCTATATCTAATGAAGTTCATGGGCTTTTAATGGTTCTGAACTTTCAAAACTTCAATCTTCCCATTCTTCAATATTTGGAACATATTTTCTTTCTTGTCCTTCTTCCTTATGTTTTCTTGAATTGAATATGACAAGATTTTCCATTTGTTCATTCTAATGATTACTCTTCTTCCTTTGGACAATTTTATATAATATACACAAGCTGTGCAAACCATATAATTAGTCCAATTTAATATTTAAAGATATCGATATGCACAATTTATATATAGAAAATATCATAAGTTAACATAAGAAAACATACATTGCAATCATATCATATATTCATTAATCATAGTATAGCATGTCTATCAAATTTATATAAGATATAACACTTAGCACATAAAGACATATTGCATCATTGTAATATTTATTTGTCATCAACAAAACTCATCGGATATAAGAACAAGGTACCAAGCTCAGGCTTACCTAGCCAAAGTACCCACGAGAATGGCATGTGGCTCAGAAGAAGGAATTTTCTTAGGCTGTTTTCCATATTCTTTTCATCCAATTCAGGTTCTGTGTTTAGAAATTTGCTTAGATTGTGAATTGGACGGATCCGGTAACGGCAAAAGAACTCATGGTTCAACAGCACAGAAGAAAAAGGAAACAGCTTTTCCTATGCAAGAAACTAATCAATAGAGATTTCCAGCATGGAAACTAACACAGAAAAGACATACTTCAAGCTAAACTGCAGATTATTCTCTACTCAGGAACTTGCAATACCAGATTTGTGAAAAATAATATAGAAACAGAATACATCAAGGAAGATATTATTTCTCTAATCTATATTCGGCTATTGCAATTTACTGGACTTCAAACTTCAATCTCCTTGTTTCCTTCCACATCAGGAAACTAATTTTCTTGGGTCACGCTGAAATGATTTTCTTCACTCCCAGCACTGTCGTAGTAACTTTTTATGATCTCCTTGGCACAAATCAATATGTGATGAAGCCGGAGATAGATTTCTGGGAAGGACTTTATTACAGCTTCCATTGTAAGCAGAGTCCATAGGACGGATGCAAGTAATCCCAGCAGTGGGAATAAGATTATCAGAATCAACACAACAACAAGAATACCAAACAATGGAGTGAAGCTCTTGATGATTTTGAGTTTGAAGCTTATATTCTGCCAACAAACCCATTCCATACAGGAACAGATTAACATAAATGGCTACCATAATGTTTTTGTACTCATCAAATGGAGATTTGTTTCGGGATTGGTATTGAAGTTGAAGATAACCTCCTAATGTAGTTATCAGAGAGATTATCACTGCGTGTAATGTTGATTGAGAATTCACTTCTTCTCCATCTGATCTGCAGGAATATAATAAGAACAAAAGACTTAGCTTTCAACTCTAATTATTAATAATGTACCAGAAAAATAATTCTTTGAAGAGTAGATTACGTCTCAAATGAAATTAAAGAGATTTTTTTTCTTATTTTTTCAATACACTCGCTTCCCTCGCCAGTTGCCATTATATAAAATGGAAACATATATTATTTTTTGTCTTAAATATAGGAAATGTCAGTGTAAATTTAGACTGAAAACGAGGAGTTTGTTCGGTTAAAGTTTGAAGAAATTGAGAAATTTGTGATTTCAAAATTAAGAGAATATTTTTATAATTTCATCAAATTTGAATGATTCTAATACAATTTACTCTTTTTTCAATACAGCAGTAGCCCTACACTTCCGAGCGCTTGACAAATAAAAAATGAGAAAAGAATCTTAATGCCGGCAATAAAAGGATATTTTAAAGAGGGATCCTTTAATCTATTAACCAAAGGGTTGTTTTGTTCAAACGTAAAATGAAATTTTATAAAAAGTATTTTATAAATAAAATACAATTTTAGAAAAAGAGTTATTTTTCTTATTAGATAACATAAAAGATAATATTTTATCTTATTTAATGTATGAAGATAAACTATTTTTTATTAAAAAATATTATTATATATACAAATTTTATCTATAAGGTTAAGTCATAGAATAATTATTTTTTATTAGAATATTTTCATAATAATAATAAACAAATATTTATTAGTAAAAATAAAAAATTAAGTATATTTTTTTATTAAAAATAACAACTAAAGAAAAATATTTTAAAAAAATTCATTTTCATCATTTCTTGGTAACGTTAATTCGTATTCAAAGAATTTTAATTTAAATCATTAACCATGATTCTAAACTCTCTTAATTGTCTAAATTTTTTTTTTAATATAAATTTTAATATAATTATTAAATATTTATATTTATAAGAATTGAAGGAAAGAGGGAAAGAAAGAGGTAATACAAGAGTGTAACGATGGGAGAGTGACGAGAAGGAAATGAAGGATAGAGAGAGAATAGAGGGGCACAGGAGACAGAGTGGAGAGAAAGAAAAAAAATGAGAGAGATAAAGGGAAAGAGAAATAGAGAGGTGACCGAAGAGAGTGTGGTAGGAAGAGAGAGAAGGAAGGAGAATAAAGAAAGAAAGGAAGAGCGAGATAGAGAGAAAAAGGAAAATAAAGGGAGGGAAGTAAAATTAATATAAGGTAGTTTAAAAAAATAATTTCTTTTAATTAAGAAAAGGTCATTTTTTTCAAATATACTATTATTTTCTATTTATCAAAATTCAATTTCTGTTAACTAATTTTCTTATTAGTTCCAAACATCAAAAAATTAAAATAAAAAATTAACACTTTTGATAGAAAGAGTGAAACTATTTACACAATTCATAAACTATTTACATTGCAAAAGATAGAAGTAAGTAGATTTATATTTAAGAAAAAAGATTAAATGAACTTTTAATCTTAAAAACAATATAAATAGGTTTTTTTTTCTTTGTGGAAATATAAATAGGTGTTTATGTAACCAAATAACAAACAAGCTTGAGTTCGATTGCGAAAGCATTTTTTCCAACTTTTGTTTTCATTAGTTGATAAAAATGATTTTCTAAAAAAATTTTGAATGCCTTTACAAACAAACACTAACTTTACCTAACATAAAATAAAATTATAATTTTATTCCTAAAGATTGAATGTTTATTGTTAGATTATATTTTTTTTAAATTCCAAAATAAATTAATCAAATGAATAGTATAAATCTCAATGAAAGGAAAAATTTATCAATAAAAATACTTTATCTTCTAAAATTATCCAAAAGAAAATGAAGAGAAATAAGAAATGAGTGAAATATTTGATACCTTTCTCCCGAGCCTAAACTAGCCGTTGGAGTTGAAAGCATGTTTGCCACGGGGGAGAAACTGAGAGTGCGCGCTCAAACTTTGATAGGAAAAACCAAGCTGTCTTGTCATCATATATAGACATGACCCACAGTGGTCCCGTTGTCTTTTGAGTGGTAGAATTATGTTTGTAATTTTTCATATATTTTATCTTTTTATTTTCATTGTTTTATTTTTTTTTTCTAAAAAAAAAATGTCACCGGAACCTCACATGCTTTGTGTGATTTAAAAAAAAATTATAAAACAAAAGTTATTTCATATATCTTAAGATTCAATCATAATTAAAGGTAACTAATTTTAAAACACTTCTAAAAATTTAATCAAATATGCATAAAAAATGATAAAATTAATTATGAGCCAAAAAATATTTTTAACTAATCCAAAAGTTATCCTAAATGTGGATAATAGATCTTTCCGTGATTGGTAGAAGGATGCAGACACAGTGAGAGACAAAATACGTACCTGAAAAGTTATTCTGCTGAGATAGTATCTGCTGTTACAACTGCGAAACAACCTTGTAACGTTACTTCTTATGTAACCAACAAGACAAAATTTCAACTGGACATATATAAAATTATATTCTGTTCCCGTATTATTCTTTTTCAGAATTGTCCTCAAAATCAAATAAATATTACCATATTTCTAATGTAAAGAGAAATTCTTACCTAAAGAGAGAATAATACAATGTTTCAATTTTTTTTATTGTGTCATTTTCTTCTTCTTCTTTTTTTTAAAAAAAATTTCTTATTTTATAAGAAAGATAGAATTTTTCCCTCAAAAAATGGTTGGAGACAAAGAAATGAACTTACCTGTGACTCTATTGTATGACTGGAGAAAACAAGATTATGCTTACATTTCTACCAATTACGTGTGCTTATGGACCTTAGAACTCACCAAATGCATGTGAAGAATATATTATTTAGAAATCAAATGCTTGAACAAAGTTCTAAGTACAGAGTTCTGATGTAAAACAATTTTGAGAGATTTAGATTTGAACTTATGTAATAACAATTGGTGAGATTTGATTCTTTTATAGTGTAAAATAAATTTTAAAAAGTAAAATACAATATCATAATAAATGATAAAAAAAAATAATGGATCAAAATTAAATAAATAATAAACAATTAAAAATTTAAAATTGTAATCTGATACTTCTTTGGATTTGTCATAACCAAACATGAAGTGGGGCAATTAATCTTGGATTTGTCATCAACAAACATGAAATAAGTGGGGCAATCTAATCTTGACATAATTCTTGGTGGTTCAAATTATTGTCTGGAGAAAGAGACAGAAATTGGGTTTTGTTGTAGCCCTTCTCCTCAATAATGAGTCCAAACTCCCAAGTAATCTAAATGAACAAAGACATATTTCGTCCTTTTTGGTTGGACATTGGAGTTTGAGCTCGTGAGCTCTTTTCTTTTATATGCCGATCTTTTAATTAATATTTGATTAAAACCATTTTTCGTTTTTCATTTTTATCACAAGAATAACAGCAAGTCATTAACTTTAATATAGACGGACAACATCTTAAATTTAAATACAGCTCATTAAAAAGGAAAATCCAAAAAGTAACAATGTATGTTACTATATCGTTAAAACTGTCAATAACATGACTTTGTTAAAACATAAAGTGATTATGTAAACCAACATAACCTTTGTCAAATTGTCACACCTCAAATTTCATATTATGAAATTGTAAGTTTGAATTCTCTTATTAGCATTCTTCAAGCGCTCCCTCTCAATCTTAATGATAGTTTGACAAAAAAAATTCTTGGAATAAGATGATTTTGTCTTTTGAACTTATTGATTCGTGTCTATTAAAAAAGTTGAAAAGCTAACCAATTCCTGAGTAAGAAAAAGGAAGAGTAATTCATGTAAGAATATTCTTATACTGGGTAAAAGTAGTAGTTCATGTAAAAGGATCCTTACATTATGTTAGAATAGAAAGAACACTTTTTTTGCATATAATTGCCAACAATATTCAAGAATGTATTTGAAGATGAATGCATATCTGATGATGATGCAGTAGGATCTATTGTTGAGAATTGTAAATTATGGGAAGAGAGATTCAACCTGCCTCACTCCTTAGTACACAATAACTCAAAGAGAGTTTTAGAGAGTTAGGGAGAGAGAATTAACTAAGAGATAAAATTATCAATGTTTTTTTTTTAGGATTTAGGATTTATATATATAATAAAACTCCCTCTCTCCCAAGTCCGTATTGTGATAGGAAACTAACTAACCACTAAGAGACTGCAAGTTGGGACCTCTACCCAATGGGCTTGTGTACAATCCAACTTATCACAGATTACACACAATTAATCAGGGCACAATCTATTTTGGACTTAATACTAATTACTTAATTAAGTTTGTTAATGTCCTAATAATAATTAATATTAATCCATAATAATAATTAATTAAAATTAATTCAACAATCTCCCACTTGGATAGCATTAATCAATTATTGGGAACAAATAATAGAACAACAAGATTTAGGCAATATTAAGCAATCAATGTATGCTAAACTATTTCCAAGATTTAGAAATGAAACAATATAGAATAACTGAATCTGATAGGGAAGCAAGTGATAGTCAACACACAAAGTCTCAAATCTAAATAGAATAGAATACGGAATAGGTCTTTCAACCATAGTTCAGAAAAGAAACAACACAAGATCATTGAATCCAATAGGGAAACAAATGACATAAACATTCCAACAATATTTCAATATTTGAACTGAATAAAATCACATAGATGGTCTTAAACCAACACAAAACTCAAACTCCCACTAAACCAAGGCTACATCGAAAGATTTAATAAGACCCATATGAGTTACATGTTTCTGAAATACTCTCACAGATAGGCCTTTGGTCAACGGATCCGTAGCATTTGTTCACAAGAAATGTGAACTAAATGAGTCTGAGATTCAATAATCTTCTCTCTAATGAATAAGAATTTAACATCAAAATGTTCAGTATGACTGGAGTTCTTGTGATTTTGAGAGAAGCATACAATGGATGAACTATCGCAATAAATGATTAGAGGTTGTGATATAAAAAATCAACGAAATGCATGCCAGATATCAGTTTCCTTAACCATACAACCTAATAGGTGGCTTCATAAGAAGCGATGTTCTCTACTTCCATTGTTGAGGTAGCTGTGAGTGTTTGTTTGATGCTCTTCCACAAAATAACTCTTCCATACATCATAAATATGTATCCAAAAGTTGACTTGCAATCATCCATACAGGATGTATAATTTGAATCCATATATCCCACAATTTCAAAAGGATTAGGCTTTCTAAAAGTCAACATATAATGTTTTATACCCTGTAAGTATCTCATAACTTTCTTTGCAGCTCTCCAATGATCTTTACCAGGATTGCTCAAGTATTTACCAAGCATACTGATAACAAAAGTTATGTCTGGATGAGTGCATACCTGAGCATACATAAGACTACCGACAACGAAAGCATATGGAATCTTATCCATGTCAACCCTTTCAATGTCATTTTAAGGATACTATGATTTAGACAACCTTTCACCTTTCTGTACAAGTGCAGCACAGGAAACACAAGAGTCTATATTAAACTTCTTGAGGACTCATTCTATTTAGGTTACCTGAGACAAACCAAGAATGCCACGAGACCTATCACGATGGATTTGAATCCTAAGAACAAAATAGGCTTCATCAAGATCTTTCATATCAAAAATGGCATGATAACATATGTTTTGTCTTAATCAAAAAATTCATTGAATTACTGGCTAATAGGATGTCATCCACATAGAGAACAAGTATAACGAAACTACTACCACTAAACTTCTGATAGATACAATGGTCTGAAGCATTCTCAATGAACCCAAGTGAGGTGATTACCTCATTAAACTTCAGATACCATTGCCTGGAGGCTTGCTTCAGCCTATAGATAGATCTTTGTAACTTGCACACTAAGTGCCTTTTATCAGGTTCAACAAAACCACCTGGCTAGGTCATATAGACTTCTTCATATAAGTCTCTATTTAGAAATGTAGTATTAACATCCATCTACTAAATTTCAAGGTCTAATTGTGTAACAAGAGTCATGACAACTCTAAAAGCATCCTTAGTCGAGACCAGAGAGAAGGTTTTCGTGTAATCAATGCCTTCTTTCTAGTTATAGCCTTTAGCTACAAGTCTAGCTTTATACCTTTTAATTTCACTAGTAGCCCCTCATTTGGTCTTAAAAACCTACTTACAACTAATAGGTTTGTACTCATCTGGCAATTCAGCAAGCTCCTCCACTTGGTTGCAATGCATAAAGGCAATTTCATTATTCATCGTCTCCAATCATTTAGAAAGATAAGGACTTGACATTACTTGCTAGAATGTTAAGGGATCTGCTTCATCAATAGTATCATATTCAAATTTCTACAAATAAACCATGTAGTCATCTAGCATTGCAATCCTATGGATTCTTTAAGACCATCTCAATCCAACTATTGCCTCTTTAGTGTTTTCAATAGGCTATTCTATATCAACCTCAACTGGATTTTTAACAATATCATTTCTATCAACTAATGGAAGTAGCAAAATAGGTACAGGTAAGATGGTGGTCTCCTAGGCACAAGACTCCCACTATCTAAGTCATCCTCAAAATAAAATGCCCAATCAGATTCAATGACTCTGGTAATGTGAATAGGACAATAAAATTTACACCTTCTCAATCTAGAACAATGCCTAATGAAGAAACCATTGATAGTTCTAGCATCAAGTTTCTTCAATTAGGGATTATATGGTCTCACCTCTACCTTGCAACCCCATACTCAAAGGTGTTTTAAACTGGGTTTCTTTCCAGAATAAAGCTCATATGGAGTCTTAGGCATAAATTTATTGGGAATCTAATTTAAAATGTAAACTGCAATCTTTAGAGCTTCACCCCATAAGAACTCTGGCAAGGAGATGTCACTAATCATACTCCCAACCATGTCCATTAGTGTACGATTTCGCCTCTCTGCAACCCCCATTTTGCTGAGGGGTACCAGGCATTGTATACTGAACTTCTATACCATATTCTTATAGAAATAAAGCAAATGGACTAAGATTTCTTCCTGTTCAGTATACCTCCCATAATACTCACCACCCCTATCTAATCTTACACATTTAATAACCTTGCCAGTTTTCAACTCAACTGCTACCTTGAAGGCCTTGAAAGCATCCAATGATTCCAACTTCTCATGTAAAAGATTGATCCACCCATATTTGGAATGATCATTTATGAAGGTAACGTAATACTTGTAGCTAGCCATGTAGGAGGAGTGATGAAACCACAAATATAAGGTCTAAAATGTTCTCAGCCCTACTTACCCTTTTGTTCCTAGCTCTAGTGGGAAGTTTTTCCTTTATACAGGCAACACAAGTGTCATAATCCATGAAGTTTAGATCATTCAATACACTTTACTTGACCATTCACTCTAATCTCTCTCTAGATATATGACCCAAATGCCTATGCCATAATATGGAAGAGTTCTCTTTAACTCTTTACTGTTTATGTCCAATCACAACATTAACAAGAGCATTAGAAGTACCAACTGGGAAAGTATTCAAATTTAAATGATATAATCCATTCTATAAAGAAGCAAAATCAATAACAATAGAATTGAAATAAATGTCGGTCTTTCCATTACCTTGCAAAAAGGAATAACCACAATTGTCTAATACAAAACTAGAAATCAAATTCATTCTTGAAGAAGGTACATAAATAACATTGTCCAAATTTAAAACATGTCCAAATGGTAAATTCAAACTAATAGAGCCTATACATTCAACTATTGCTCTACTTTCGTCAACTCTCAAGATGGCCTCTTCCTTTTCATTTGGGATCCGCCTGTTTCTAAGCCCCTGTAATGAATTTGTAGCATGAACAGTTACACCAAAATCCAACCACCAAGAATCAGAAAATGTTTCTAAACTATTGGATTCAAAACAAACTAGAGCTAGAAGGGTAAATGTAGAAAATATATCTTCCTTTTCACACTTATTTTTTAAGTTTCAAATGGTCAGATATTTTATATATGGGCTTCTTACAATAGTAACAATCACTCTTGAAGGTAGACTTATTTGGACTCTTGTTTTGTTTGCCACTTTCTTAAATCTAAGCTTTCTAGATTTCTTTGAATCTGGTTTCTTTCCTTTTTTGTCATTACTACCTACGTTGCTATTTGAGCTATGAGATAGATAGTTTATAGATGGTGGATGAGAATTTCCTTTTCTTTTTTATGGACTCTTCCTCTTGTGTCACTATCAAAATCATCTGGTCTACTATCCATTCTACTTCCTGAGAATTGTATGTGGTCCTCAAAACATTATATTCAGGTGGAAGAGATTGCAGAACATGATAAACTAGAAAACTCTCTCCTAGGTCAACACTATAGGTTTTCAGCTTGTTATAGTAATTCACCAGCTTCATTATATGCTCCCTGACCCTAGACACCCCTTCATAGTGAGTGTTATCCAATAGTGACAAGTAATAGGCTTTCTAACTCTTATCAAACTTTTTGAATTTTTTCACCTACAACCTTCAAATATTCTACCACCATATCCTTTTCAAGGATACTTTGTCTTATGTTCATTTTAATTGTGAACTTGATTACTACCAAACTAATTCTATTAGACTCATGCCATTGCTTGTGATAGCTCTTATTAGTAATACTGGATTCATCAATGAGGTCCATTAGTTTAGGTTCTCTAAGAGCCAAATCCTCTTTTAATATAGCAAGGTACAAATCCAGGAACTCTCTCTAGTCATCAAATTTAGTCCCATTAAGAGTTTTCACCATAAATAGCTACTAGGATACAGAAACTAAGGAAGACCAAAATTAGGAAATATTAATTATGCATGCACAACATAATCATAAATAAGATTCCCTAACAAAACTCAGTTCATGCAACTATAGAATAAAAAGTTTATCATAATCCTACCTAAGGGTCTTGAATTATGATAAACCAAGAAAACTTAATATGTATCATAAAGATTTAGCTCATTAAATTCCTCATACGAAAAAGTACTCAACATCTCTATACCAATAGGATATAAGACATGTTGAGACATTAAATATGTTGCCAGCCTATCTAATGTGGTCCAAATCACAAATTACATTGATGACGTCACACCGATATGGTGTATATATCATCAATATAATAAATTTATAGTGTTATCAAAAATAATTACCACTCATGATTGTATTCATAATAGTGAGTAGTTAATTTCTAGGTGTAAATATCCTCACTACAAGTGCAAGAAGTGCACAAACCATATAACACAATTTTAGCACAAATTTGTCAGAATATAAATACTATAAATAGTCATGAATTTGTTTCTCATACCAAATCCCACATACAGGGAGAGTGAACTTCATATATTATAGATAATAATATGTGTTTCATTCACAATTTTTGTTACACAAAAATTCTAAGGATATAATATAATTTTCTACTATAAAAACTTTAGAAAAATCCAAATAAATATTTCTAAGCCTAAAAAAATTCTAGAAAAATATCCATTAGATTTAGCACAAAAAATAGACAACTGGAAGAAATAGTGGGCCAAAAGACCCATTGTGTGAGCTACATAAACTAACCCTATGCATGTGCTTGGAGGCTAAAAGTTGTTCATCACCTTCTACCTGTAGCCGGGTCTGCTTGACCCGATTGCAAACCTAATTTCCCATCGTTAGGTCTTCTACAATTTATCTTTCTTTTCTCAACCGAAAAACATGATTTTGGTGTCATTGAAACCAGAATTTTATGATCTACAAAAGCCCTCTAACAATTTTAAGAATTATGGACTAAAGCAACATGGGTTTTCATTTGAAATCAAAATTGGTTCTTTTTGGTAAAATCGCAATTTCTCTCTCAATTCTCATAAAAAAAACATGATTTTGGTCTTGATAGATTCAAAATATCAAGCTCTACAAAACCCCCTTAAACAAGTTTTGCAATTGTAAACAAAATTTGGGCTTGGGATGGTAAAACCATACCTTTTTTTTTCTTTTGTTGCTCCACTCTCTATTCTTAGTGAAACAACATAACTTATATGTCTATGCATTCAAAACATCACAATCTACCAAAAAAAAAAAACCCTAACCTAATTTCATGAATTCTAGATTTCAAAAAACAATTAGGGATTTTTTTATTTAAAAAATCGTTATAAAATTATAATTAGTGTAAATAATGAATCAATTTGAGATACAATACTATTAGCAAAACTCTGATACCATTTGCTAACAATATTCAAGGATGTATTAGGAGATGAATACATACCTGATGATGATGTAGTAGGATCCATTTTTAAGAATTGCAAATTATGGGAAGAGAGATGCAACCTGCCTCACCCCTTAGTGCACAATAACTCAGAGAGAGTTCCAGAGAGTTAGGGAAAGAAAACTAACTGAGAGATAAAATCATTAGTATTTTTTTTTTTAGGGTTTAGGATTTATATATATAATAAAATTGCCTCTCTCTCAAGTCAGTGTTGTGATAGGAAACCAACTAACCATTAAGGGGTTGCAAGTTAAAACCTCTACCCAATAAGCTTGTGTGCAATTTAACCTATCATAGATTACACACAATCAGCTAAGGCCCAATCTGTTTTGCGCTTAGCACTGATCACTTAATTAAATCTATTAATGTCCTAATAATTAATTAATGCTAATCGACAATAATAATTAATTAAAATTAATTCAACAATAATCATATTAATAAATGTCCAAGTTTATGAAACACATTGTGTTGTATAGGGCTTGGGATAACCTATTTTTGTATTTTTTTTTTTTACATCTAAAAATTTATGAATTGTAATTTTGGAGACATGCATTTTGTTTTTTGGGTTATCAAATGAGGTCCAATGACTCCAAACCCACAATCCTCTATGAAATTTCAACTGCCCCATTTAGCTAAAATAGATGTATACCTCTACATCAAGTGGACAGATTAAGCTAAAATTGACATATGCCTCTATGTTCTCTTTATGCAAGTCTCTCTCACTGACCATCTTGCAAAACACATACACATGGTTGAATTAAATTGATTAAATGTGGATCTAAATTTTTTGCATCCTCACCTTGAGAAGTGGCTTTGAGTAACTCTGAAATATGCCCATTTTTAGTGTTATTTTTGCGGTAACTCATCTTACCATAATGGTGTTTTGAGCTCACATGTTTTAACAGTTGAGTCACATCTGAATTGTAACCTTTTTCAGATTCAACAAAAAGATTTTGGATATAAATTAATCAAAAAAGATTTGCAACTGTTATAGCCAAGTGAGGTATTGCATAGAATCTACCATTGAGAATATGTTATCCCTAATTCCTTATTTCTAAATTGAGTACATTTGTATTTTGATGACAATAGACGATTTAGGTTGAGCTGAGTTAATTTTAGGTTGAGTTGATTTAGTTTAATTTTAGTATTCTGGAAATTTATTTTAGAAGGTTTACCTCTTGTTTTAATCAAAAAAAACTTTTAAAAAATTATACTAAAAATATTCAAACATCTTACTGCATGTTTTATCATATTTATTTAGATTGCAATTGAGGTTTTGGATTGTTTTTTTTTTTTTGAAGGTCTGAAATGAATTTACAAATTTGATTTTTCACTCTCCAGGCTTGTGAACTGATTCAGACATTTTGAACTAATTTCACGATCATGATAATGAGAACTAGTCAAGTCTTCTTGCCTTATGATTTAAATTGGGATTTCACACTAGTCCCTTGCCATTCTAATCTCAAGCTTATTAGAACTAACTAAATGTTAACACATTTTGGTGATTCAAATCAAAATTTTAACTATTTTGTGTGATTTGAATCAATGTCTTCTAAACTCCACTTTTGCAATTCTAATCACAATTCTGATTGCATAAATTTCTAGACTTATCAAATGATGTAATTTTTGGTGAGTAGAATCAAATTTTACTCTGTTCTCTATGATTTAGATTGATGCATTAAAATATAAATGTCACGATTCTAATTTTCATCAAGATTCAAATTTTAAATTTGTAATCATGATCACACATTGGACTTTTACACATAATAGCTAGTTTTTCAATGTGCACTTTCACTTACTATAGATGTCCATTCCACATATTTTCTCAATGTGAAAACCTAACTCTTCAGAGGTAAACACTATCAAATTCATATGCTCTTCAATTCTTTACTTGATCTTTGACATTCGAGCTAAATCCGATTAAATCTATCCCTCTTGACTTTATTATTGTATCTTGAATTATTAAGTTCTTGCCATTTCTTGTGTATTCAATTCAAACATTATTGGGTTTCCTAGGGGAAGCCTTACCTAAGGTAGAAGAATGGTTGAGCTCTTTCTTTCTATTCTTTGAGTGAGGATCTCGGGGTTGTTGTTAAGCAATTCACTATATTCAACTTCTAAGTACTAGTTCAATCTTGGAGTCTTTCTATTACAATGGATTCGAGCTTGGTTAAGAGTTTGGAAGTGGATGTTGAACCATTAGAAATTAGTATTTGAATCTTTCTATCCTTACTCTTTCCCTTTCTACACTATATTTTGTTTAGATTTATTATTCATAATCTTGTTGGATAGATAATATTTTGTTTGCTAGTGTTTCCAATTTCTTTGTGACTATACATTTCTTGTTTCCAAGACAATTTGTTGTTTTTGCTAAAACTCAAAAGGGATTTGAAGAAAATTATTTTAAAATTGTAAAATTCTAACACCAATTCACCCCTTCTTAGTGGAATGCATAGCTACAATTTGTATCAAAGCTTGGCTCTTGGTATTAAAGTATAACTACCTCAAGAGTATCCCATGGATACAAATGGTTTTAGTATTCTACTAGAGTGTCCTCCATTGAACAAACCCCCCCAGGTTCAATGGTTAACACTACATGGAAACAAAAAATGAAAGATTATTGAAGCTATTGATATAAATATGTGGAAAATAGTGGAAGGTGGATAAAATCTTCTGATCGAGACTGAAAATAATAAAACCATGTTGAAACCAAGCAAAGATTGGAATGAAAGTGAGAAAAAGAAACATCTTCTCACTTCTAAGGTCAAATGGATTGTATCCAATTCCCTTTGGCCAAGTGAGTATGAGAAGGTATCAAATTGTTCTACTACTAAGGATAGGTAGGTACTCTCAAAGTGGCTCACATTAGCACAACTTAAGCAAAAGCTTCAAAGGTTCACACCTTAGTTTCACAATATGGACTATTTAAAATGAATGATGGTGAATCTATAGAGGACATGGTTCAAAGGTTTACTACAATTGTTAACTACTTGAGTACTCTTGGTAAGAAGTTAGAAAATGTTGATTGAGTACACAAGGTCCTACACTCCCTAACCATTAAATGACAACCTAAAATTACAACCATCAAGAAGTCTATGAAGATAGGCATGCCAACTCTATAAGAGTTGTTTGGAAACTTAGAAGAGCATGAGATGGAACTAAAGAGATCTACTAAGAATGATGATGATAGAAGAAAAAAAATCCGGCCTTAAAAGTTGCTGCAATGTTTAAAGAAAAAAAGAATGATGTGGAGAGCTTGGAGGATCCTAATAAAGATGATGATATGGCTCTTCTAACTAAGAAGTATCAAAGACTTATGAAGGACCATAAGTTTAATAGTCAAAGAAACGATCCTCCTCCTAGAAGGAATGGTAAAAAAGCAGAGCAAAGTAATTTTTTCACTCCCACGTGCTTTGAATGCAAAAAGTCTAGTCATATCAAACTGGACTACCCTGTCTATCTCAAAAGGCTTTTGGAAAATGAAAGGAAGAAAAACAAGTAGCCCATCAAGAGAGTTCATCTCATCACATGGGGAGATGAGGATGATGATTCAACTTATGAGGATAACAAGGATGAAGAAGCCTTGCTTTGCCTCATGGCCATGGGAGGTAATAACATAGAGGTATATGACAATAACTTAATTCAATCTAATGATGATTTTGATAATTTGTAAAAAAAAAGTTATATGATGATTTGGTTAAGGCAAAGAAAAATATTAGTCTTGCTAAGAAAATCATTACTTCTTTGGAAAGTAACATTAAGGGTTTACAAAAAGAAAATGAAAATCTTAAGCTATCATCCCAAGTGTGTGCTATTTGTGATACTGTCAAAATCAAAATTGATGATTTGAACAAAACTTTGGAGAAGTTCATAAATGGCAAGAAAACACTTGATAAACTTTTGATAAGTCAAAGGTGTGGTTTTAACATGGAGAGTCTTGGTTATATATCACATGTGCCAAAATCTTTTTATAAAAACCTTTGTTAGAACCATGGGAAAGCAACCATACATAATGTGCCATTATTGTGGACAAAGTGGCCATAACATTCATTCTTGTGCCCACAAGAGGAACACTTATGTTCTAAGTATTGGTGAAAAGTTAGTTTAGGTTATTAAATCTTCCTCCTCTAAAGCTACTAACCTTGGTGGACCCAAGACTACTTGAATACCAACTTCAAAAGAATGAGTTCTCATATGTATGTGTGTGGGAGATCCCAGAGCGACATGTGGTTTCTTGATAGTAGATGCTCCCAACATATGACTGATGGCAAGTCTAAGTTTTTCTCACTTTCTCCTATTGATGGTGGACACATCACTCTTTGGGGAAAATAACAAAAGAAAGGTTATAAGTAAAGGAAGAGTAGGTAAAAATCCTAATTCTTGCATATAAAATGTTTTGTTGGTTAAAGGATTAAAGTATAATTTACTTAGCATTAGTCAATTTCATGATAAGGGGAATAAAGTCACCTTTGACTCCATTTGTTGCACAGATAAGAATATAAATGACAAGTAAATTAAGCTAATTGGCAAAAGATTTAACAATATTTATATGATTAATATAGATAATAAGCCAATTATATATTCAAAATGTTTAGTTAGCTTGAATGATGATTCATGGATTTGGTATAAAAAACTTGCACATGCTAGCATGGATTTGTTGGATAACTATTTGAAAATGATTTGGCTGTCAGTTTGCCTGAGATTAAATTCCTCAGAGACAAGATTTGTGATACATGTCAAAAGAGTAAGCAAGTAAAATCTTCTTTTAACCTAAAAATTATGATTTTTCATCACAATCACTTCAATTATATTACATAGACTTGATTGGTTGTTCAAGAGTTAGAAGTTGTGATAGTAATTACTATGTACTTATGATTATTGATAAATATTCAAGATTCACATAGAAGTTGTTTCTTACTAGAAAGAGTGATACTTGCTACATTTATCCAAAATGAGAAAGGATCAACAATAGTAAGTATAAGAAATGATCATGGTGGAGAATTTGATAACTATGAGTTTACTTGTTATTGCATTGAGAATGGGATAAACACAACTTCTTTGCACCTAGAGTCCCTTAACAAAACAAAGTTATTAGAGTAAAAATAGATTCTATAAGAGATAGCTAGGATCATGCTTAATGATAGTATTCTTCCAAAGTCATTTTGGGCAAATGCAGTTAATACTGCATGTTATGTTATGAATCATGCCTTCATAAGGCTAATTTTTAAGAAAATTCCTTATGAATCATACTTTGGAAGAAAGCCTAATGTGTCAAATTTTTACATTTTTGGTTATAAATGTTTTATGCATAATATTGGCAAAGATAACCTAGATAAATTTGATGCTAAATCTGATCAAGCATCATTTATTGGGTATTCTTCTATGAGTAAAGCTTTTTAAGTATATAATAAGAGAACTTTACTAACAGAGGAATCCATCCATGTTATATTTGATGAATATACTCCAATTATTCATAGAAATTATGATAATGATGAGCAAGTGGACTCTTAGCTTCCTCAAAAATATTTAAATGAGCTTAAAAAAAAAGTTGAGGAAGAAGGAGACAAGGAAGATAAAAAAGACAATAGAGTTTCTCTTATAATCAATTTGGATGATGTGCTACCTTACCTTCTTCAAAAAACTTGGAAAATCATGGAAAGTTATTCAAAGGAGCAAATGATTAGAGATTTATTACAAGGATAACTCATAATTCATTAAGAAACATTTGCAATCATTTAACTTTCCTATCTCTACCTGAACCTAAATCTGTTGATGATACTATAAGTGATGAGCATTAGTTCTTAGCAATACAAGAGGAATTAAATCAATTTAAAAGAAACCAAGTTTGGGATCATGTGCCAAGCGCAAACAACCACACTACTGTAGGAACGAAATGGATTTTTAGGAATAAACTTGATAAAAATGGCGCTATAGTAAGAAACAAGGCTTGGTTAGTTGCTAAAGCCTATAACCAAGAGGAAGGCATTGATTTTAATGAAACTTATGTGTTGGTAGCAAGATTATAGGCTATTAGGATGTTATTAGCATATGCTTGCATCAAGGATTTCAAACTTTAATCAAATGGATGTTAAAAGTGCCTTCTTAAATGGTTTGATCATAGAAGAGGCTTATGTTAAGCAACCCCCCATTTTGAAATTACTTCTATCCAAACCATGTGTTTAAGCTTAAAAAACCTCTTTACAATCTTAAACAAGCTCCTAGAGCTTTGTATAAACATCTAAGTGAATTTCTTCTAAAAAATGGGTTCTCAAGAAGCAAAGTTAATATCACATTGTTTATAAAACATAAAAGCAATGATATACTCTTAATGCAAATATATGTTGATGACATTATTTTTTGTGCTACTAGTGGAACCTTGTGCAATCAAAGAATAGAATATTCATTAGCCTAACTAAATACACAAAGTTGATGAAAAGATTTGACATAGTATCTTCTAAATCTTTTGGCACTCCTATGAGTCCTTCCATAAAACTTGATCCTGATAAAAGAGGTAAGAAAATTGATGTCACTATATATAGAGATATGAGAGGTAGTTTACTCCAACTTTTTTGTAATTGTTACAAAAAAAAAAAGAAATACATCATAAAGCCCAAAATTAAGGTTGAATGGAAGCAAGAATGGGAGTTCCAAATCAACTCAAAGGATACTTTATTCAGTGTCTTTTGGTATGCTACAGAAACTAAACCAATTTCTAATAAGGGTAAGTGATAAAGATATCTAAATCGCCATTTTTATGAGCAAAAATCCTATTATATTTAGAAGACAAGTAATTCTCATTACAAAGAAAACCAAGACAAATAGTTTATGGTTAACTAATATATATGTAATTTATAAAGAAGAATCCATGTGATTGAGCACAAAAATAGTAGGAAAGCAAGATTGATTGTGCTATTGTTTAATTCTCCAACTATACTCCATATTGACATAGCTTAGTATAACCTATATTCTTTGGATAATCAACCTATGTTAATCAACCAGGACTAGTTAAGGAATCATCTTTAATAAGCAACTTAACCCATGTTAATTGATCGACCACAGTTGGTTGATCAACCTGGATATGAAACTTGACCAAATGAGAGCTTAGTAGAACAACTGCTTAAACAACACATAACAAAAGACATGACTTAAGCCTACATAAACAATGTGAAACCAATAACCGCTTAGCAAGAATTTCACTATCTTTATTAATGAGCTACAAACATATGGTAACACCACATTCGTCTAAGAACATGCTAATTGGCATATTAGACATCTATATTTACTAGCAAGTATCCCTCTTTCAAATCATCTTCACTATATTACTGAAACTCTACTGAAATACTAACCTGATCATCAAAGTGTGCCTAACAAACAACTTCCATTGTATGTGACTAACTTTGTTATGTTTGCATGTTGTCGTCCACTTTTTCCTTACTTCGTCGATTAGCTTTATCAGTTGAAGAGTTTCATCTGGCACCATCTATGGCTTTCCCAACCACCATTATATCTTGTCACTCTCATTTGCAATCTTCTCACGCTCTATTACCAGATGGACAATGTTATCGTGAGTGAGCTAAAACAGTCACCATAGAGATTGGATGGCAAATGAGGCTTGTCAGATCACTATCAAGCTCAAGTATAGCACATTGGTAGAGCAAGTTTGCTAGTTATGTGAGGAGTTAAATGCCGAACATCGTACCAAGCATAATCCATTCTACCTCTACCACCCCTTAGCCCTCCGAGCCTTATTCTCAAGGAGGCCAATCTAGTCACCTTATCTTTTCCACCAATAGCCCAGACCCTTTACATCTCTTAGCCCCAGTAGCTTCAGTTGCCTCTACTGCACCTTTGCATCTGCAGCCTTCTCTCCCCATGGTTTCTTTGCCAATGACTGCTATCACCCATCTGTCCTTAACCCCCTATCTCTACCTCCTACAAATCTCTTAATTTGAAACCCTAATTAGGCCACTTGCACCCAGTATCTTTGTTGCTCTGCCACAAGTAATTGATGTTTGCTACCATATTATCCATACTCATAAAACTTATAACTTGTTGAACCCTATCATGAACCTCACCTAAACCTCCAAGTAGCTATCCTTTTGCCAAAAAGAGAACCACCCATTCTTAGCAACTATGATGAATGCTCTATTACCTGCCTATTTCAATAACTAACCCATACAGAACTACATCATGGCTCAATCAACTTGCAAGAACATTTAGAGGCATTTCGAGTGTTAATGTTATTATCAGACAATCCGAATACTATTATATGTTGAGCCTTCTCTACCACCCTTGAAAAACCTGGCCTGCAATGGTTAACCACTGTACCTTGGTAGTCAATCAATGATTTCTGTTAACTTGCTAAGACATTTTCTATGCACTCTGCTAATAGCAGAGTACCTAGGAAAACTTCAGCTACTTTGGTTAATTTTCAGCAAGGACACTACGAGTCCCTTAAGGAGTACTTGGCTCACTTCAACACCTCAATGCTAGAAATATGAGACCTTAATGAAGAAGTGGTTGCCCACCAGATTAGTGTAGGCTTCTGCTCAGGGCATTTTCCACTCTCACTAGCCAAGTGCCTTACCGTTTTTCTCTTAGAGCTCTTGGCTAGATCTAAAAAGTACATCAATGTTGAAAAAGTCAAGCTTGCTTAATGACAAATTGAGTGCACATAGTTTAAGAGCACACCTCCTAAAGAGTGACCGACTGAGCAGGAGAAAGGGCCTTCTCAAAGGCAATTTAACAAATACAAACTATTGAATGCACCAATAAGTAGCATAGTGTAGGACATCCAAATGGCTTAACCGATGAAATTCCATCCACAAAAATGGTGAAAGTTTCCACTGGCAAATAAATCCAAGTTTTGTAAGTTCCATCAAGAGTACGATTATCACATTGATGAGTGTGTTACCCTAAAGGATGAAATTAAAGCACAGTGTGTTACCATGAAGGATGAAATTGAAGCACTTATAAGGCAAGGGCATCTATTGAAGTGCAAGAAGTTTCACACAAAAGAAAAGAAATAGGAAGACAAAAAAAAAACTATTCCTTATTGCATAGTCGATTGGAGGGTAAATAGATAGAGGCAACCTCACCCATCTTAGGAATGATCGAAACAATTACTAGAGGCTTCAGTACGAGAGTTTTTGGAAACACAAGGAAAAGGCATCCCAAAGTAGTAATGGCAGCAAAAAGGAAGAAAAGGAAGGAACAATATGAACTAATTTATTTCATTAAGCAGGACTTTGAGGATATTAATAGGAACTATAACAATCCAATGGTTATTTTGGCTCTGCTACACAACTTTATTATCAAACAAATTCTCCTTGATCAGGGAAGTTTTGCTAACATTTTATATTTACATGCTATTAATGCCTTGAATATTTCCTGAAGAATGTATAAGCTGTACATAGGCATTTTGATTAGTTTCACAAGACGACATGTGTAAATGGAAGGAACAGTGACTTTGAGGCTGACACTACAAAAAAGAAGGAATTTGGCGACCAAAAAAATTTGATCGCTAATTGTGACCGAATTGCCATTGCTTTGCAATTGAATGGCTAAAAAAATTGAAAATTTATTTTTTTAGGTTTAGCGGTCGAATCAACAACCGAATAGTTTGGTGACAAAAATTTTGGTCGCTGTTCAATCGCTGTGTGATGACAAACAGTGAAATTTTTTTTCTTTTTTTCAGAAAAGCATTTGCGATCAAAAATTTCAGTGCCCATATTAGATTTTGAACCATTAGCGATCTAGTTTTTTTATCATAATTTGTGAAACGAAATGGAGGACTAAAATGAAAAACCTTTTCAGGGACTAAATTGAAAGCTTATCGATTTTGGTGGGTGGGTTTTGAATTAATATGAAGTTCGGGGCCAATTTTGGATATTTTTGACCGGCTACCGGCTGTACCGGCCCCCTTTCCTTTTTCCTGTCTTTGTTGATTGCTTTAGCATAATTTGATTTCTGTGGTTTCTTTAACCTTAAACTAAATTTTGTTGTTCCGTTTAGGGTTCGAGCGAGGAATTTCTAGGTAATGTTAGAACCTTTGCAGTATTAATTGTTTTTCGAATTCCTTTTACGTTTTCAAGTTCAAAATTGACATCGGTTAGTCTTCTCTTTCATATCTTTTGGTTTCTTAGGTTCTTTTTTTTTTGTGTTTTACAGCTTCATCAAAGAGAATCAAAAGAAGGCCACATTAGCTGCCATTTGATTATGCAGCTAATACTCCTATGAATTTGTTTCATTTTTGTCCATTACAAGACATATGAATGATAAACATGACATGAGTGAGTGTCAGTGAAACTTCGTACCATT
>JANHAO010004375.1:0-24312 GCA_026873985.1 Saraca asoca | reverse complement strand
ATCTTTTTATAAGTTACGATCTGAGCCGTCGGATCGAAGATCGAACGGCTCAGATTGGACTGCACCGACTGCAGCAGCATTCCAAATTTTATTTGATAATTTTATATTATATCTTATTAAAAATAAATGCATGTTAAATGTTTCTATTTTTTATAATAGGAATAATAAATTATTTAACACATACACAATATCTTGATTTAATCTAAGATATTAAAAATATAAAAAACTCTAAAATAACATTATATATCACTAAAAATATTACCAGCACATTAAATATTTCATTTCTAAAAAATGTTCACATGTCATATTAGTTGTGCATTATAGAAAATGAAAAACCAAATTTAAGATAATAAAAATTAAGTCCTACGCTGTATCTTTTGTATATCATAATAGGCAAAATTAAGTCAGGTAAAACTCTTATAAACAAAATAAAATAAGTGGCTAAATTAAGCAACTATATTTATGATTTAGCCAAAATTTATTTGAGAGGGGGAGGGGGGGGGGAGAAGGCTAGGTAGTTGGAGACATCATTTGCTGAAACTCATGAAAATCCAAGAAACCGTTGCCATCAAGATCAAAGGCCCCAATCATGGCGGCACACTCCTCCTGCGATTTCACGTCTCCTAACTGCCGCAACATATTCTGTAACCCTCTCGGCGTTATGCAGCCACTCCCTTTCTCGACCTCAAACATCTCAAAAGCACTTCTCATCACATCATCTTCCACATCCTTCTCTACTTCCACCATTCTCGCAAAATCCCCATACTCCAACAAATCGTCACCGTCGCTATCAAACTCATCTATCACCCTTTTCGCCACTATATGTGCCACAGCCTCCCCAACCGACTCAAAATAAGCCATCAGTTCGTTGCTCGAAATCTTGCCGTCTTTGTCAATATCGAAATGATCAAACACTTGCCTCAGCTTGTCATCTTCCTTTACAGCACCGCCATTTGATGTCGACGATACAACAGTATCAGAATTTGGCGGTGATGATTTGGCCGATGTGGGACGAATTAAGCGAGGAAGGTTTACTAACTTGAAGAAGTTTTTGTTGGGGAAGAACCGTTTTGGAGACTCTGAAACACCTGCGATTGCCATTGGAGAATTTGTGAGCGTTGTTGCAACTTATAGATTATATAGAGAGGAATCAGGAAATTTAGTGGATGGAAAAAGTTGAATAAGTGAAGTTTCAAGGAAATTGGCGGAAAGACCGACTTAATTTCTTCCCAATTCTTAAGAGACTTGACTTGGGACTTGACTTGCTTCCTTCAAGTAAATTTCTTGACATTTGGTGCGGTGGAAAATCTACGTTGCTTGCACCCCTTAAACTGGGCCCAATTATTTTATACAAAAGACAACTTTTATTGTCTCTTCCCTTTTGAGGATGGGCTAAGCAATCCCAGAAACCGACAAGCTCTTGGTAACAGCAAAATAGCACAGAGATTCCCCCAACTTCGTGAGCCTAAAGACAAATGATAGAATATAGTATTCATAATTTCTTCCGCCAGGCAAAGTTCACAACAAAATATCATGGGTCAATGGCTCTCTTATCAAAATTGTGTGATGTATACTAATTCTTAACCAATATGTCAACCTTCTAATAAATTCAAATTACATTTGGAGAGATATTTAGGACATTTAAGATTTTACCACTCATATAACCAAAATTCCATCTGCAACATGTCTGTAAGCTAATATGAGCATGCAATTAAAATATTAGTGTATATCGACGAGTCTCAAAGAACATGTCACATAAGAAATTTCTAGTAAATATCGAGAAGGAATTTTTTAAAAATAAAGAAATGGACGACTATATTTTATTAATATATGTCTCATTATATATTTTTAAGTGTGTAAAGGGAGTATCTCTAAACTCCACACTTTAATCTCTATCCCAAGTCACAATGCCCACTAAATTATCAGACAAATCCCCCTTAAAGAGCATTTAAGCAAAAGTCTTAATGGCAAAAACAGATATACTTTTTTCTAGTTAACATAAGGACTTTTCTTTTAAATTCTAAAGGTTCTAATGTGTCACCTCATATGAATATAAAGATAAAAATACAAGGATTGTAATCATATTTTTTTTACTCATAGTGGATAAATAATCAATGTTAAAAAAACATAAATACCCCTAAAACGGGAAAAATTTGAAAAAATAATCTATAGGTGCATTTACTCCCAAATTCGTACCACAAAGCCTCCTATTCATGCTTGATTTTTACACCAAGTTTCATCTAAAATTAAGCATTTTTGGCTATCAAATTGATTCACAAGGCTAACTTGAGACGTTCTTCCCCACTTCAGATGTTAATGTCATCATCGACGCCTTAATCTAACACAGCTTCCATGAAGGTTTCTCCTTTCGGGAACTAGATACTCAAATATTCATGTAAGTCTTCAGTCTACTCCACTCGGACTACTTCCTTGACCACTCTACTTGTCTTTTTGAGCTAACATCATTTGAGAGGCTTTGATGAATGGCACCCTCAACCTGACTTAGCTTTCAGGATTGTCATCAGTCTACTGCTCCTTAACTCCTCCCTTAACTTCCTCCTGGCTTTGTCTTTTTAAACTCACACTATTGCACATTTGTTTTCCCTCTACAACTTTGGGTAGTTGCCTCTGCAACTTTAGTGTCTTCGACAAGGCTGCCTCTATAGACTTTGTATTCTACCTTTGTAGACTCAACTTCATTGTCCCGACATAAACTCATATGTCACTATCTCCACAACTCTCCTAGCTCTGTTGCCTCTGCAACTTCACCTGTCCCACTCCCTCTACAGCATTCAAGTTATTACCTCTGTAACTTGTGCTTACCTCACTACTTCTACAGCTTGCAACACACTGTCCCCACACAACTCTTGATTCAACTCACTACCTCTATAGCTCTCGATTTGACTTGTTACCTCCGTAACATAAGTGTGTGCTAACTCCATAGTTTATGTGCTTGCTTGGTATTTTGGACATCTACTGACAGATAGTCTCACATCTAATGTCTTATACTTCATATGTGAAAGATGCAAATTTCATATCTTGTTCACATGCAAGTATTATACCTTGTTCACTAAACATGGCCTACTCGTAAGTCTCATACCTTACTTACAAGTCTACTTGCGTTAGGTTCAATCAATCCACTATATTTCTACTATGTAACTTTTATACTCGATCAGATCCTCCTAACCCTTTCTAAATTGATACCCTTATAGTATCTCTTGGCCATCACAGTCTTTTTCTGAATCAATGCTATCTAGCACCATGGTCCTCACGACCCCTCCTAGGTTTATACACTCAAGTACTATCTCCTTGGAGATGATACTAGTTTATCTCCTGCGACCTTCATAGCCACTCACTAGTATCATTGCCCACCTAGCAAATCCTTTGATGATCAATGCCTTCTCTCTTGGTATTTCGCGAGTGACATCCCTCTGAAGACTCCTTTTTCAAGTGCATCCTCATGATGGCTCCCCCACATCAATGGCTTTGATGGGGGTTGAGCATCGAGCATCCTCTATTCAAGCTCAAGTTTCACTTTGGTCATTGTCGTAAAGTCCATCTTGCAATTATATAGTGCTAGTTTGCTACGCTTCGAGGTTATTGCCACTACTCTGTTAAGTGACTATATAGCTCTAGCTCACTATGCGAATATCATTGCCACTTGTCATGCGACTATGATGTGCTAACTCCCTAACATCTCATCTCGAATCTTATGGATTAGCACTGCAGCTTACTCCTTGCATCCATAGACTATGCGCAATGGATCCTGCCTGAATCATCTTATTCCCCTTTAGGTTTACTCCTCCGAATAAAATTCATACCATCTGACACGATTTTGGACTTATCTAATAAGATTTGCCTACTCAACACATCACAAGAGATGCGTCATCCTACAGGATATATCTACTATCTGTTGTGGCCATGCTTTCTCAAGCATGATTGTGGCTTTGCTGACAACTAATATGTCCCTCATGGACATGGTCAAGTTTTCTCTATAAGACCAGGGCTTCTTTTAAGGCTTCCTCCCACTAGATAGGTCATCAATTTACTCACTATTTTGAATGGTTTTGCACTCCTTCGAATGCCTACTATGAATAAATGCATAATTAATGTCCCGTGTTGTACAACAAGTCCACCAACTTCTACACATACTTACACCTGATGCATCGTTAATGTTCTCTCAAATGCAATATCTCATACACTAGCCCTTGAATTGCTCCAACGCCTTGCACCTTTCTCAGTCAAGTCCTTAGCAGCATCTCTTCGTTATTTCCCACGAATGTCTACTTGACTCACAAGCTCCATATGCTTTTGACAAGCCAATTCTACCCCAATCATGGCTCATTCAATCTACTCTCTTTAGCACAACCGAGCTCTAATACCAACCATCATAGGTCAGTAGCTCTCTAGCTGAAACCGTATGGCACATGATGTCAACTCCCGGCCAACATGCCCACCTTTTAATAAATTTGAGCTATTCTTGAATAGATATTCGAGGCATTTAGTATTTTGTCATCCATACAACTAAAATCTCATACGTAACATGTTCGTAAGCTAACATGAGCGTGTAGTCAAAGCATTAGCGTATATCAAGTCTTGAAAAATATGCCACATAGGAAGCCTCTAGCGTCTTTTTAAATATAAGAAGAGGGACAACTTCATTTTATTAATATATGTCCCATTACATAGTTTTAAGTATGTAGGAGGAGTATCTCCAAGCCCCATACTTTGATCCTCTGCCCAAGTCACAATACTCACCAGATCACTGGACGTGCCCCCTAAAAAGTATTCTAAGCAAAAATCCTAATGGCAAGAGTAAATATATTTTTTTCGAGTTGATATAAGGACTTTTCTCCTAATTCTTAAGAGTTCTAATACGCTATCTCATATGAATACAAAAATAAAAATTCAAGGATCACAATCATGTATTTTTCTACTCGTACCGGACAAACGACGGGTGCTAAAAAGATACAAATACCCCCAAAATGAAAAAAATTCAGAAAAATAATTTACAAGTGTATTTGCTCTCAAATTCGCACTAAAAGGCCTCCTCTTTATGTTTAACTTTTATGTTAAATTTTGTCCAAAATTGAATACACTTGTCTGTCAAATTAGTTCACAAAATCAACCTATGACATTAAGCTATGATTTCTCCCATCATTTATTAAAGAAAATTAATTTAATAAAATTGTGTCAAATATATAATATGAAGATTATGTGAAGAAATTATACATGAAATTAACACCTTTTTTTTCATTAAAATACAAATATTCATACCGTGTATGGTCAAAATAATTAAATTTGTTTAATTCACACTAGATAGTATATGAAGTTATCGAAGTAAATATATCAATCGAATATGGTAATCTTAAGCAAATTTTATTAGCAAGAAATAATAACCATAATGTTATGTTCTACTTCCAGGTACTCAAACATTAAAATAGTAAGTCAGAATTACCACCAAAAAAAAAAAAAAGTCAATAGTATTCTTGGTGGAACAGTTGCACCCACTGAGACTTTTGAGTTTTTTTTTTTTTTCTTGACTTTGATTCCAACATAAAAGAGTGTATGTTTATATTGATGGTTTATCACCGGCTTAATTACCAACAAATTTAAGAGAGCACAAAAAAATATTAAAAAATTGTATTATTTCTCTCAGCATTTAAACGAATAAAACAGAGATTAGCTGCAAATTAAAAGAAATAAACTTTTCTTAGACTATCCCCATTGTAAGTTGTTTAAGGGAATTGCTTAAGTATTTTTTATTAATTTTTTATTAGATTCCACATTGTTACATCATTTTACACTCCTTTAAACAATTCAAGTAATTTTATCCCACAATGGTGTAACTCTATCAAGTTTCTTAAATGGATCCCATAATTTATCTCACTTTTTTTAACTTATCTCATAACTGGACCCATTTTTTTCTTAAGATGCAGTTACTTACTAAGCAACTGTAATGCTAACTCATACCTTGGAAGTTGCTTCACAATGAGAGAGTTGCTTAAAAGGGAGTTGCTTAAGTTAAGCATTCTCTTAAGCAACTCTCACTGTGGATGGTCTTAGCACATTCTAAAATAAATGTATGGGACGTATTACTCTTTAATTAGATTGACAACTAATGGAATGGATTCAATTTCAAAATATCGATTTATATATTATTTTTTTATATAAATTTAAGGTATGTACTTTTAATAAAAAAAATTTACTTTAATTCTAAGGCATTATCAAAAATATTTTTTAAAATTCTCGTTCCGATCATTTGTATTATTATTTTATAAATCTTGAAAATGAAATTCTGCCAGCAGTGTACTCTGTGGATTTCCCAACCACCAGTGTATCATTGATCTTACTCTTGTTCCGTTTGGATCCGACATCCCGCAGGGGGATCACCGTGGGAGAGTGGAGGAAGAGCCTAAGCGATGGCGACGAAAATTTTGAGCTTGGAATTTTTTCCTCTCTTCTGCGCCTCAATGGCGTTCAAGAGGTTTCTGATGCAGATATCGAACACCGCTATCATCAACTCGGAAAAAATACCATAAAATTCCCAAATCAAAAACTGACGTCTCATTTCAAGCATGGCATAAACATTAGCATCTATCTCTATTTCATTGTGTTAGCAATTCTTGTATCCATGAATACAGCACCATTCATGGACAAGCAGTTAATGGATCCGTCTCGAGGATCATCTCAGAGGAACAAGGACTTCGTCAACCTCATGAAGCATCCCAAGGAAGAAGGCAATGAACTAGAAGCAATGGATAGTGAAATTCATGATGACAGTGGCATTAAGAAGGAAGATATCGTTCTTAACTACGATTTTCAACCGATTAGCAAACTCGGCACAGCTTTGACTCACTCCTCCTATTGCGATTCTGCCCCTGAGCTCACAACGTTTTCTAGCTCTTGGAAATTTGATTCTAAGCCTATCTCTTTCGGTTCTATTGGTAGAAATTAGTTCTCTGGTTTCTAGTGAGCCTACCAAAGTCATCAAATGTACAATTTACTAAATCCTAAACTCAAACATGTCATATGCATAACTCAGCTAAATTTACTACTGCAACTACATGTATACTTGGTCTTGTGAGGTGTTCTTGCTGTGTATTGAAAATAATCTGGGTGATTGGTACTTCAGTTTGAGTTGCAAATAAGGTGTTTGATGAAATGCCTGACTAAAGTCATATGATGGCCTGAATTTTGCGTGATCCATAGATGTGGGATTGAGTCAATCCTCTAGTCTCTGCATAAAGAAAAAGTAGAACATCTTCTCTAGCATAATTCGGTATATAGTCTTTGTTATATTGGTCCTATCATAAAAAAAAAAAGGGTTAAGCTGATTGTTTAAGTATATATCTCCTATATGATTGCATCAAGACCTTGTTTGGGGGGGCACAGCACCGTCTCTGTCAAATCAAAACCCTGTTTCTCCATCTGCTTATATTCCTCTTGTTGTTCATCAAAAAGAGTATCCCAGATAATTCTGTTGACTCCTTGTTCAACACAAGTCTTTCTGTCAGTAGACCTGATGGAAGAGGTTTGGAACATTAGTTTAACTCGTCATCTACTGCAATTGATAAGAGCTATTTGAAACCTGTATTAAATCTGAGTATCTGACAGGTTCATTAGCTAAGGTCTCAAGAGAGCCAAGAGCTAATGTTGGGGGTAAGCGGGAAATAACCCCATTGAACTAGAAATATGATCCTTCACGTAAATTTAAAAACATATTGATTTTTCTAGATATGGGTTTCCATGAGTAATCATGTACAACAAAGAGTAAAATAAATCTTATAAAGATAGGAATACGGTCTTACGAAAATTCTGATTTGATTATAAAATATTGATTAATTTATAAAAATGGGGTTAGTTGGAAACTTCTAGTTTGCTAGAGCATAATTCTGGTTTAATTAAAAGGCATGTGCTGATTGTAAATTACTGACCTTGTTAGAGTAATTATAAATGTCAGAATTATATTATTATTTAAATCACTATTCATTTGTTACGATGCTGTTGTTACTCTTGGGATTATTATGCAGTTCCTACAATTATTGTTCTGTGGGAACCAATCTATTTGTATGTGTATTTGTATGTAGCATGGGTAAGGATATGAGGTTCTGGTTAGGGGAAAAGCAACGAGTGTAAGGGGACTGGTAGAAGTCTGAGAAAAATAGTAACTAGTATCTATTGGCTAGCCGAGTTTTAATTATATGTTTGGCACATAGTTGGCCAGTCCGGTTGGCGGGTTGTTTAATTAAATACATATATATATATATATATATATATCTCTAAAGTCTTATCATTGATCTCCTAGTTGATTTAGTATCCAAGTTTCCGCAATAATCCTTATATCTCATGTTGAATGATTAGAGACTCTATCTTACAAGTTTGCTCATTTTTACATGACATGCTTATTATTAAAAGGACAAAATAAGATATTTTTCTTAAAGATTATTTTAGCACACATCAGGCTATTACTTGAAGAATTATTCATACTTATTGTTACAATTTACTATTAATAGTTGATGAAAGACATGTTTGCACCTTTCTACAAAAATGTATTGTTATTCCTTGCATATGAGGAAATAAAAACATGAAAAGTTTAACGCTTATCCTCGAAAGTATGGATTGCCACATTAAAAAATCAGTTCAAGAGCTTCCAAGATTATCAACTCTCTAGTCCAGAAAAGGTCTAGTGTTTAACTGAAAGAAAGAGATCATCCATAAAAACACAACAAATACCATCCACATTAGAGTGTGCTACGCAAATTCATCTTTATTATGCATAATTAGCTTTGTTCATTATAAGCCCATTGATTATTATCGATCGGCCTGAAGATAGGGAGCTAAAGCAAGTCAAAGAACTTAAAAACAAAGAAATGATAGAAGATTTTGAAAAGTGAATTACGTGTTCGATCAATAAAAGGAAGGAAAAAAATAATGAAAAGCAAGAGGAAATAAAAAAGATTGAGTCATAAACTCAATATTAAGACTGAGCAATCTCATTGATAACATTCAAGCCCGAGCCAATCTCTTGACATTAACTCAAGATCAAGTAGTCCCTCCAGTAACATATCAAGAATAGGTAGATCTCTCAGTAAAAAGACAAGGTCAAACAATCCCCTCAATAATATACAAGATTAAGCAAATCCCTTGGTAAGAAGAGAAATCCAAGCAGTTCCCTTACTACCGTATCAAGCTCAAGTAAACCCTTTCAGCACTAATACAACACTCAAACAACTTCCTTATTATCAAATTTAAGTCGAGTGATTTTGGCACTAAAATTGGTCTAAACAACTCCTTCAGCATCAATTTCAAATCAAAAGACTTCTTCGACATTAAGTTAAATTCAAATGACCCTTTGATGCTATGGTAATCTTGAAGAGACGGTAAATATAAGATTTAAAGTTTTAACTATAAACATACAGGTGAGCCACTATAAGTGACAAACATAAGATAATCAATAATCAAACTATCAAGAACTTTCATTAAACTAATTTGTATAGTTAGAGTCAATGTCTACAATGAGCAAAGAACATTTTGTTAAAGAAAATATTTTTTTTTATACCCACCAAGGAGGAAAGAGCAAGTGACACAGTCTAAAATAAGTGTTTAAGACAATTGATTATTCAATTGGATTAAGAACTGATCAAAGAGATTTAGTCCTAAAATATTGATCTATGCATCACTTCCCTGTATAAATCAATATATGCATTGTGATAGGAGATCTTCACTTTCGGAATGTTTTTCAAAACCCCAACTCTCATCACTTGTATTCTTATATTGCAGCTACAGGTCTCTCACTTTCGTTTTGACCAAATAATAACAACAATAGAAGTAAATTAGAAAAACTGCAGCTGATAGAACAGAACAAAACCGTAACAAGAGAACCTGGCAACAACACTGGAGCATGTGGTATGTTGCTTCTTAATAGCTGACTGCTAAACATGCAATTCCGTTTTCGCTAATTCATGATCGTTGGTCACATATGCCGGTGCGTCCATAACCCCGATGTTCCGCTTTTTCGCAAAATCAATTCGTCTTCTACTCCCTCGTCTCCATGCACACAAATCTCTACACGCGTCTCGTCCTCTCCGGTGGAAGCTCCGGGATGAATACAAGCTTACCCAACCCGAATTGGTCCACCGGATCTCTCGCCTCCTTGTTCTTCGTCGTTTTGATGCCCTCCACGATTTGTCCTTCCAGCTCTCCGATGAACTTATGGATTCTGTTCTTAGCAAACTCAGACTTAATCCAACGGCGTGCTTGGCATTCTTCAAATTTGCCTCCAGGCAGCAAAACTACAGACCAAATGTTAAGTCTTACTGCAAGTTGGTTCACATATTGGCTAAGGCTCGAATGTACGACGAAACGAGGGTGTATCTGAACGAATTGGTTGGTCACTGTAAGAATAATTACTGGGCATTCGTTATGTGGGATGAACTTGTTAGGGTTTATAGGGAATTTACTTTCTCTCCAACTGTTTTCGATATGATTCTCAGGTTGTTTGCGGAAAAGGGAATGACAAAGTATGCATTGCACGTGTTTGACAATATGGGTAAGTGTGGTCGTTTGCCAAGTTTGAGGTCTTGCAATTGCTTGTTGAGTAATTTAGTTAAGAATGGTGAATATAGTACTGCATTGCTCGTTTACGATCAGATAATTAACATGGGAATTCTGCCTGATGTTTATACATGTGCAATTATGGTGAATGCGCATTGTCAGTTGGGTAGAGTCGATAGGGCTGTAAGTTTTATGAAACAGATGGAGAATAAGGGGTTTGAACCTAACGTAGTGACTTACAATAGTTTGATTAATGGGTATACAAGCCAGGGCGATGTGGAAGGAGCAGAAAGAATGTTGAGTTTAATGTCCGAAAAGGGGATCTCGAGAAATGTGATGACTTATACCCTGTTAGTGAAAGGATATTGTAAACAAGGTAGGATGATTGAAGCTGAGAATCTGCTTCGAAAAATGGAGGAAGATGACTTGGTGATTGTGGATGAACCAGTTTATGGGGTGCTGGTGGATGGGTATTGCCAAAATGGCAAAATGGATGATGCTATTAGGTTGCAAGTTAAAATGTTAAAGGTAGGCTTGAAAATGAATACATTCATTTGCAACTCCTTGATCCATGGGTACTGTAAGAATGGTCAAATTTGTAAAGCAGAGGAAGTGTTCAACAAATTAGTCAATTTGGATATAAAGCCGGATTCTTATAGCTATAACACACTTTTAGATGGGTATTGCAGAGAAGGGCATATAAGCAAGGCTTTTCTTCTTTGTGAGGAGATGATGCAGGAAGGAATCAATCCAACAGTTGTTACTTATAATACTGTTCTCAGGGGTTTATGTCATGCACATTCCTATGATGATGCCTTGTGCCTTTGGCATTCAATGTTTAAGAGTGGAGTGGCTCCAAATGAGGTCAGTTATTGTATTTTGCTTGATTGCTTTTTCAAAATGGGAGATTCTGACAAGGCTATAAAGCTTTGGAAGGATATGTTAGCTCAGGGATATACTAGGAGCAGTGTTTCCTTCAATTCAATGATCAATGGATTATGCAAGAATGGAAAAGTGGTGGAAGCACAAGCAGTTTTTGACAGGATGAAGGAGCTAGGATGTTCTCCAGATGTGATGACATATGCGATCTTGAGTGACGGTTACTGTAAAGATGGAAATATTAAAGAAGCTTTTAGAATCAAAGATGCCATGGAAAGGCAAGAACTTTTTCCTTCCATTGGAATGTATAATTCTCTTATTAGTGGACTATTTAAGTCTAGGAAGTCAACTGCGGTTATTAGTCTCCTTTCTGAGATGCAAACAAGAGGATTGTCACCTAATCTTGTTACATATGGAACCCTCATTTCTGGTTGGTGTGATGAAGGGATGCTGGACAAAGCAATTAGGGTATACTTTGAGATGATTAAGAAGGGTTTAACTCCCAATTTGGTGGTATGCAGCAAAATTGTCAGTAGCCTTTATAGGCTTGGCAGGGCCAATGAAGCAACAATGCTCTTACAGAAGATGGTGGATTTTGATCTTGTCACACTTCATGGATGTTCTGGCAAGTTTCTCAAAGACAATGCTATAAATATTGATATTCAAAAAATTTCAGATTCTATTGATGAAAATGCTATCAATAATTCTCTTCCCAATAATTTTTTGTACAACATAGCTATAGCAGGACTTTGCAAGTCTGGGAAGGTTGCGGAATCAAGAAATCTTCTATCAGCTTTGTTGGATAGAGGCTTTCTTCCTGACAATTATACATACTGTTCCTTAATTCATTCCTGTTCAATTGCTGGAAATTTGAATGAAGCCTTCAAGTTAAGGGATGAGATGCTGGAGAGGGGTCTTGTTCCAAATATTACAGTATATAATGCATTAATAAATGCCTTGTGCAAATCAGGAAATATTGATCGAGCTCGGAGGCTTTTCCATAAACTTCCCTTAAAGGACTTGGCTCCTAATGCTATTACCTATAATATACTGATTGATGGTTACACTAGAACTGCTAATGCTGCTGAAGCCTCTAAATTAAGAGAAAAGTGTAGGGAGGAAGGGATTCTCCATCATGATCTGCCATGAATCCTGATCAGTGGTCCTTAGGTGGAGTCTGATTATTATTTTGATGACATAAAAGAATGGCAAGTCACTTAACAAACACACAGTATCTTGGGTTCGAAACCTAAGACAGTGAGGAGGGAAAGCCCCAAAGGCAGTGAGGATGCATATCTTGTCTGATACCATAGTACACTCTCTCACCAAGCCTCTTCCCCTCTGACTTCAATTTACTAATTATTATCTGCTCCTGAAACCAAATGAATTGGTATGTCTAAGTTACATGAAATCAGCTACTAATTTGAGAGTGGAGGATGATTAAGGATTCAGTATGAATTCAAAATTAGTCTGGAATATGGAGTCCGTTGGTTTTGCTATGCCCAAGTCTCGCCTTGATCCTGGAGCTTACCATGCCAGCATCGTGCTCCCTTTAAAGGGTTCTAAGCGAACTATGACATCCAAATCCTTACAAGGATGATAACCATGGCAGCCACTACTGAGCAGCAGGGTAAACAATTCTGAATTATCAATTTTCCTGCAGAGTGTATATATGGGATGCTTTGGATTGTTCTGCGGGTGTTTGCAAATATGCCACTACTCAGCAGCGGGGTAAAACTTAACTTTTCCTTGCTCAATTTTTTTTTGTTTTTGCTGAAGAATCCAGCAAATGAAATAAGAAAAATATAATTACCTGTAACAGGAGTATTGATATTTTTGTCAGCTGGTTGTTAACCTGCCAATAACCATTTTCCAGTTGATCTTTAAAATTTGTTATATGAATTTCAGATAAGTGTAGATGTAAGTAAGTGATCACTGATCAGGTCTTGATAAACTAGAGACATATCTAATTAAGGTGGTTAGGATCTGATTAAGGTTAAATTAACATCATATGAGAAATGGCACAATCCAATTGTGACATCAAATCTAAAGTACCTTAAATATATTTTCAGAACCCTTTTGATGTCAAATTCTGTCCACATTACTACTCCTGTAAGAAAGGAGCGAGAGAGAGAGAGGGTTCTGATTCATGTCCAACAAGTTGTGCGTAAAATTTCAGGTCTCTTCGAAAATGATATATTATTATAGGGAGGAGAAACTTGTACCTCATCTAACAGCACAGCACGGTGCTTACATATTCAGCAACCTTGAGGCTAGAACTAAATGATGCTCTCACTTGCATTAATCACTAATTAACTATTATGACATATTTTATCTTCTCAATAATATCTTTTTTGGTGATAATGTTATTTCTTTTGTAATAATGCTGTGCAGGGACGACGCGGAGTTGAAAAGTTTTCCGCGTTGGATATTCCTCGCTTTATGTAGCAAACTTTTTAAAGAAAAATGAATATTATGGGACACCATGAAGAACCACCGCTCAAGCTTGGATTATTATCTGATTTGAAGAATTTCACTTGGATGGCTTTGGAATCTATGACATTTATTAATCAATGGAAAAAGTTTTAAGCTTCTTTCTTTCTTTTTCTCCTTTCATATTAGCTTTTATGATTTATCTCAAAGGGATTCGAAGCTCTTCTCTCGGTGTGCCAAAATATCAAATTTAGACGCATTGCTCTTATCAGAAAAATGGCACTCAAGAGGGTTTCGAAACGTCGTTGTAGCAAGTTTGAAATGTCATTGTAAACAAAGAAACCACAGTAGGATGGCAACACATAATTGCAAACTTTAATGCCAAGTCTTACTACTTTTAATTTGGTCCAATTCGTGTTTCTGTTCGTCCTGCAAACATCGATGTCTTAAAAATCTGGAAAAAGAAGTGGTTCTCCACGTAAAAAGCAAGATGCCAATGCCATCACCAACCAACATATGTTTAAGGTCAAGGATATACAGAACTCGTTTCAGACTGAGGTTAGCGCTTTGTATTACTATTTCTGTAATAGTGTGTGCATAAAGTAAATTTAAATTATTGGAATTTAAGGCTTTCTTTTAAGATGTTACGTTCATTTAATTCAACAAGTAGTTAAGTGGTATCATACTTGATTTTAGACAATCTATATATATGGTGTATGTTCAGGTGTTGAAGATTAATCCTTTTTTTTGGGGCTAATTACACTCAGTTCCTTTAAGATTTACTTTAATCGCATTATTATTCTCCTATTTTTGAAATATACATTTTCCTTCCTTGCTTCTTTTATCTTTGGACTTAAATTATAATCTCCACCTCAACTACATAGAAATAAAGGAGATTAATATATTTTTTTTAAAATGAAAATTTTCAATATAATTAGACTAAACATCTTTGATCAAGATGAGATTAATAGCAAATATGAACGGTCCATTAATAATATGTCAAAAAAAAAAAAAACAGAGAGAGAGAGAGAGAGAGTATAATTTATCTTTTTTTATATCAAATATTTATTTAAATCTCTCATTTATTTGATTTGACTCAACCAATCTGATCTTTTAAATTACTTTAGCAGCAATTTAGTGTTTGAATTAGTCAGCACACCCAATTAAGAATATCTATAAGTTGTATTTGAGAGCAATTTGCTCCATGACAACTACTTACTAGCAGAAGAATGACGCTATGTTGATTTGGTAATAAATTTTTGTTGATAAGGGTAGTAATTAATTATCATGCCAATAATTCTGTTAATGATTTTAACAATATATTAATGGAGAGAGTTTATTCGGTGGGATTAAATAATTTAAAAATAGAGAAGTTAAACAAAAGTAATTGAAGAAGTTGAAATACAATTTACTAAAATTTTTATGAAAAAAATTAATTTTTGGACAGGTTAAGTATGAATTCTTTAAAAAAAAAAAATTTAAAAACGTAACAAAGATATTGCGATTTTTCGAACTTTGGAGAACTTTAGCCCAACAGCTCCCCACTGCTTAAAGCGTAAATTGATATTGAAATTTTTTAAGAAATTAATTAAGTATAGTTGAATAATAGGGAGATTAAAATGATATTAAATATTTTTTTATTAATACAATTTAAATTAATGAGCATCCAAATAAGTGTTTACTTTTGTTTAAAAAGTTTTAATGATGTTGAAAAATTAGAAGTTCTATCAGTTGTTGTTGAAAAAGGCTAGTCTTTGTTAGTGAACAACCAAAGGCATTTTCTTTCAAATATGGCACGAAGAAAAGGATTTCCTTAGACGCAATTTTCCTTGCTTTTCTCTTTTCTTTTCTTTTCTTTTCTGTTTTGATGGAAACGAGTTGAATATGTCATCAAGTAACACAAAACAAGTTAAGAATGATTCATATATACCATTTACTTACAACTCTCAGATTCTACAATTCAAGTTTAGATTTGCCAAAAAGGATGAAAAATTAAAATTGGATTCTTTCAACCTTGATAGTTGAAGGAACAAGTAAAAGTGTGGTAAATTATTTTTTTATACCAAATGTCGGATTCTGAATACGATATATGTTAACATCAATATGATTCCCACTTTTTTGTAGACAAATTAGCATTTAGTGAAGTGGAAATGGCCAGTCACATTCTTAACTTACATATATAAACAATGTCTATTTGAAAGTGTTTTTAAGGTATTTTTGTTTTATTATTTTTTAAAATAATTTTTTAAAAATTATTTCTAAAAATTATTTTTTTAGGATTAAAAAATAAAAAATTTGTTTGAATGTAAATTTTAAAAAAAAAATATTTTCTTTATTTTTAAAGATGAAAAAAATATATTTAATATTATTTACAATTTTGTCATTAATAAAAATAAATATTCTTCTTATTTTTGAAAAAAATCTGAAAACAGCTATATACAAAAATAAGGGAAAATACTATTTTACTGTTTCTTGAAAACTGTTTTTTAGTTACAGTTTTAGAAAATAATTTTTAAAAACATGTTGCCAAACAAATTTTTTTATTTTTATAGAACAGAAAAATAAAAAAACTGTTTTTGAAAACAAAAATATTGTTTCCCAAACAGGTCCAAATCTCCCAAATTGTTGTAGTTTTACTTTAAATGATTAATTAAAAATTAATTTCTTGATGGAAAATGTCAAATTTAACAACGATGCAATAACTTTTTAATCCAAGTTAGCTTATGGATAACACTTTTACTGTGCCTTGTATTAATTTTGAGATTGTCTTCAATTTTTGTCATATATTGATTGGTGAGTTGCTTTCTCGTTTAGAGAGGAAAGCAGACGCAAGCTTGGATTGATAAAGAAATTATCATTAATTAATTAAAAAATAGTGAACGATTGCTTGAGATTAAGAAGGACAATTACCATCCATCAATTAAATAATAACTGATTTAATTAGATTCTAACACATACAAATGGGAAATCAACAGTATTGTTCTTTTAAATTGCAACTTAACGCACTTTAAGTTGTATTAAAGGATAAAATACACTGTATTTTTTGAACTATATTTCAAAAATTAATTTATTCTCTTAACTTTAAAATTCGACATTTAACCTCTTAAAGTTTAAATTAATTGACAATATCAAATAAACAATCAATCATGATGAAATTTTTAGAATTTTGATCAACCCCTTCATTATTCTTACCTTTTATATTTCTTAATTAAGCTACAAACTCTCGTAACTAATACAATTTAATTAAAAGATAATTTACTTCATATTTTTTTAGACAAATTGAGAATAATCTCAATAAACAACTTCCCTTACAAAATGAAATCCTTCCTTCTATGAAGAGAGCAATTTTTTTTTATTTGGGATTTTCAAAAGGAAGTTGATAGTTCTTACCTTTTTTGGTTTCATGAGAATTAATTATAGACTATTGAACAGAACTTTTATGATTTTTTTTATTTGTATTTTTTAAATTGTATACAAGTTTTGATTCATTTTATTTTATTTAATATAAATTGAGATGGTTAAATTATAGGTCCTAATTTGTTAAATCATAAAAATAAATTTAAATACAAACAAAATTAAGAAAATAATGTGAAATTAATAAATTTTCACTTAAACTAAAATCAAAGATAATACTTTCATTTTAATTAAAAATTTTAAAAAGTTAATGATTGAGTTTTAAAATTTAAAAATAAGTTGATTTTGAAATATAATGGTAGCTTATGTACCCTATAATGAATATTTATGTAAATAATAAAAATTTATCCTATATTAAATATTTCAGTAAATAATAAAAAATTCTGCAATAAAACAAATAAGATAAGATTGGGAAATAACGTAATTGATAGAGGACAACCCTACGAAGGTAGCACGAGGAGGCTATGGCAAAAATGTGTGGCGGAGTAGTGATAGGCTGTGCCGAACAACTAACCCACATATTGGATTAGATTGAACATTATTTTCAAAAGGAAGAAAAGATCAATTTAACTACTATGCAATATGGTTTAGATAGAAGTTAGCCTATGACTATTTTATTTTATAAATTTTGAAATTATCTTAAATTATTGTTATATATTAATAGATATAATAATTATAATCCATATCTATTTACAAGTTTGAATTTATTCTTGTTTTGTTCCATTCATATTTATTTATATTAATTTTTAGATAAATATAAATTAAATTATTATTAACCATATTAAATAAAGATTATATTAATTTAACTCATATATAATTATCTATTTATCTACTATATTTATTAGAAAAAATAATTACTTTCTTGTTCAGTGGGAAAATTGGTATCGCTAATTTAGTGCATGAATGCTTGATATTAAGAAGGACAGTTGCCATCACGAATTTTAAATGGTACGTAAATTTAGATGCAGGCCCAAACAACGGCAGAGTCGTGCTATAAAAGAATTATGAATATAATATTATTCTTTAATATTATGATATTACACAAAGTAAATATTAGGTGCATATAATAATTAATGTATTTACAATTCTCACACTACAATTACATATTGATTGATTTTGTAGTATTTGGATACTCTCCTTTATCTTTTAGTTATTTTTCCATTATGTAACATTTATGTTGGAGGCAAACAAACACAAATTTCTTATGCACTCCATTGCACATAAAAAAAAATGATTCTAGATTCTTCTATGTAAGAAATAATAGATATTCGCATAATATAAAATAAAGAAAATAATCATAAATAATATAATCATAAAAAATTATTAAATGTTATTATAGGAATATGACTTTAAATTCAACATGACATCCTCTAGGGTAAAATGTTTTCTTAATACTTATTAGATATAAATATTTTCGAAAGTCACAAACCTTTAGCATAAGTCTCAGACTTTTTATTAAGGTTACAAATCATCTCCAAAAGTTATGAACTTTCTTCACATATTATGAGTCTCCTTTATGTATGTAAAATACCTAGTCCTCAATGTAAATTAAGAGATACAAAGAAAATAATATTAATATAAAATTTTTTTATAAGTAATTAATTTATTACTTTCATCCTGATAGTATTTTGCTTGTCTCATCTATAAGACCAATAAAGGTATTTATAAAAAAAATCTAAAACCTTTAACCTATATTGTAGTTGTACCACTGACTATAGTAACCTATATTCCATTCACAAATCTTTGCCCACATTCAAACACCAAAACTATTATTCATGGCCATTAAGACAAATTCCATCTATAATATTAAAATCATTCATTCAGAATTTTATATTAAGTGGAGAGGATAATTTATCTTGGATTTTTTTTACATTAAGAGTATAGAACAATGTATCTTGAATTTTTCTACATTAAGTGAATTAAAACAATTTCTAAAACTAATAAAATTAATATTTGAAATCATTAAAATTTCTATAATCTCCCACTTGGTTTAAAAGCACAAAATAATTTTTATAAGGCCATGATAATAAGTACTATCTCAAATCTTCCAATATCAATTTTATATAATCATCCTGGGCATATATAAAATATATGCAATTCAATTAGAAGCTATAACTAAATCTTGGACTAGTCCCCATTCATATCATATTCAGAATTTGGCAACTTCGATAAAATTATGTCCTGATTTGAGTATTAGTCACTAAAAAAATATGCCTCCAAACATTCCATAGGCCTAAACAATTTGAGATCCAACTATTGGGAAAATTGAATTTAAACATATCAAATATACTAATCATATGCATCAAATATGCATAACAAAAATTTTAATTTTTTTTCAATTCCGGATCATATTGTTTACAAATTAATTCATAAATAAAGTAAAATTTAAATCAATAATTTAAATTATACCTTTGATTTAAATTATACCTTCTCAAAGAGTGTTCTCAAAATCTTCAGTCAAATCTCAATTGATCTTCATGCAATTTCACAAACTCTCCAACCAGCCCCACGATCAAATCTCTTGAATTGTCCTTGGATTTCAAATTTGATATCCATCGTCAATGGTGATTAACATGAACCAATTTGATCCAAAGCTTCTACCAAGTTTACGTAACATGCAAAATAGAAAAATTAATCACTCAGCCTAAAAGGTGCTAGCTTTATAAGGAATCACAAATTCACTATGGCAAAGTTTGTCTTTGAATGCAAATAGTAGATGAAAAGTGAAATCACACAAAGAAAGTTGGCATATAACACATATGCTAGGGTTAAATTGATCTATATTTCAGTTTGGCTTCTCTCTTCTTTAAATTGAAAAGTTTGGAGCACAAACAAGAGTGAGGAAGCAACATAAGTGGCATACAAGCCAGGGTTGCCCCTTGCTTATGCCATCCACTCATCCTTTTTGGCCTAAGAAGTCCACACTCCTTAACCTAATGCTCACTATTTTATATTTTGTTATGGGTATTTTTGGAACAATGTGAAATGGACTGGCAAAGTCCAACTAGAAAAGACTTAGCTCATCTAAAAACTAAGGTCGCTCAACAAAGGCATCAGATTGCCAGCCATGAGCTCAGGACACAGGACAAGGACAAGGCCAAGGCAATAGCCCTAGTTTGCTAAAGATGAGCTTTAGCTCATTGGTCGAAACAGGCCACCTTAGCCATCTTCCAAAAGGCTCATTTTGATTAAACTTGAGAACAGGACTAACCTGCATGGTCAATTTACGGATAATAACTTGTAGCAATCTACTTGTAATTAATTTATTATTATTCTTTCCTTTTATGGATTACAACTGTAACACCCCTATAATTAAAAATAGAGGTTGAGAACATTGTACAGGAAGAGGAATCTTTAGAAATATCTAGACTGAGAGAGACTAATTTTAGACCTAGAGAATAACTTAAACAGAGAAAATCGACTTACATGATCTTTATAAAAATATCATATTTTGTAAACATATTCCTAGAAATATACTATCGTGGGCATAAAGGTCAATAATCGACTATAGTTGAACTACGTTAAAAATTCTCGATGTTTTCCCTGTTCTTCCTCTCTCTCACTATCTCTATCTCTCACTCTTACACAACAAGATTATAGTTTGGGGTTTCAAGAACTTTACCATTGACTACTAAATTTTAGGGTTAACTAAATTCATACATCAGTATTTTGGTGTTAAAAAGAGGGCCTTATCTGCACTCTAGTTGATTTTTCCCTTCAACTATCATGACGCAAGGAAGAATCACTAGAAATCCAAACGCTCTAGTTGGCCAATCGTAAGGTCATATGGAACAGGAGCAAGAACTAGTTCTCTCTATGGCAGACATATCCACCATTCTCGCTGTTAGAACTGCCATTAGCTTGCCCCCTCGACCTATCTGCCAATTTGTTGTTATTGTTCTTGAGACTGAGACTAGTGAAATGCAAATGTGGCACCAATGTCAGCAAACACTAAAGAACACAGTGAAAAAATTGATTGAGGCAGTTTGAGTGCTAATGTAAGCACAAACCCCTGGGCACACAAAAATAGGTTAAAGTAGCTACACCTAGAGGAGAACCTCGGTACCCTGATTCAGCTTGCTTCTCTCACTCACAAACAAGATCGAAGATTCGCTGAGGCGGTGAAAACTACGATGGTCAGCGATGTGCAAGCTTGCATTAAGCAGAAGGTTCAAACAGATCCAGCCATGAACATACCTTTGGTTGCTACTCCCACAACCAAGGGGTTAAAAAGAGCGAATAAACTTCTAGTCAGAGATCCGAGACACGAGATCTGATGGTAGAAGAGCTGTTCCAGAGGGTAAAATAATTAGAGAAACGCCCTCAAGCTCAAAATAGCCAGACCATTATGAAGGGAGGACTTCATTTTCGAGCGAGATAGAGAAGTAGCCTCTCCCTTGTAAATTTAAAATCCCTAAAATCTCATAGTATAATGGGGATAGTGATCCATGTGACCACTTGGATGCATTCAATGTATAAATAGATCTTCAAATGATCAATCCATTAGTTAAATGTTGCATGTTTCCAACTATACTAGGAGACATATCTCGAATCTGGTTTAGGAATCTCCCGACTCGCAACATTGGCAATTGGAAAGAGTGCCAGGAAAAATTCATCAACTAATATAAGGCATTGAAAAGATAACTCACACCACCCTACCACCTTGCAACAATCTTTCAATGCAAGAATGAATCACTGAAAGACTACATCACTTGCTTCAGACATGAGATCAATAATATGGAGAATCCATCTGATGAAAGTATCCTGGTAGTGATCTCAGCGAAACTCCGCAAGGATGAAAAGTTATACAAAAACATATATAAATCTCCAGTAAAGGACCTGGGCAAGTTTTATGAACGAGTTGCCAAACAGATCAAGTGGGAAGAAACCTTTGGCACAAATAAGTCCGAACAGAAGGACAAAATGAATAGCTCTAGTCAGAATGAAAAAAGGGACAATCACAAAAATGGCAAGGATAATTTTGATAACTAACCTGCAAAGAAGGCCAGAACTGAGTGACCTCAGCATCAAGGTCACCATAACAACTACAGTGTCCTATCAAACACTTTGAATAGGATATTTGCAACAAAAAAGGATAGGGAAGACTTCGAGACTCCCAGCCCTATAAGGATTCCCCACAAGTATAGGGACACAGACAAACTTTGTATCTATCACAATCAGGTTGGGCACGATACTTTAGATTATCAGGCACTCAAAGATATAATCGAGGGTCTGATCAAAATGGGTTGCTTAAAAGATTATGTGGTGCGACTTGCATGAAGGTGACCTCAAAAACCACCACGAGGTCTCGAGTGAAAGCAAGGCCTTGCTACAAACACCATATAGTTCCATAATGTTATTCAGAAGTTAAAACACCTAAGTTCTTTCACCTGTATGTTCATAACTATGTATTGAAAAAGATTTCAACAAAATATTATATAGAGATAGTTTGAGGTTAGACTAAAAATTTTATGGTCTCGAACTGTGCCTCATTCTTCTTGGAGCTAACAAAGCCAAAAATAGGATATCCGCTCATTCCCTCCCATAAGAGGGCCTTTAGAAGTTGTCTGGGGAGTAACTTTCTTAGCCACCTCTATTGACACTCCAAAGTCAAAACCATGAAGAGCTATTCGGGTTGTAACTTTCTTAGCCACCCCCATTGACACTCCAAAGTTACAACCATGCGGAGCTGTCCGAGGAACAACTTTCTTGGCCACCTCTATCGACACTCTAAAGACAAAATTGTGAAGAGCCATATGAGAATGAGATCTCCCATCGATACTCCAAAATAAACAAGAACTCAGCATGCATATGACCAACTCTCAGGCACTATGTGCATGTGACCTCCTACTCCTGCATACATACAACCAACTCTTAGGCATCATATGCATGCGATCTCTAATTCAGCATGCATATGAGTAACTCTCAAGCACCGTATACATGTGACCTCCTACTCTTACATGCATACGACTAACTTTCAAGCACCATACGTATGTGACCTCCTACTCAACATGTATATGACTTACTCTTCCAACACCGTATGCATGCGAATTATCACTCAAGTGCTATAGCACTAAAATCCATTGCCAGCTGAGGTGTGAATGTGCTAAAATAAACTCATTGCCTACTATGGCACATCCATATAACCTGCCTAAGCAATAAGATTGCTGATAGAGTCACATTCATATAGCACGCCTGAGTAAAAAGATTGCTAGCAGAGGCACATTCATACAGCCCATTAAGCAATAAGATTATCGTGGTGCAATCCACTAAACAACACAATCGCTATGGTGTGATCTATTACTTGGCATCACATGCATGCGACCTACTTCTCGGTACCATATGTATGTAACCAACTACTAGGCACAGCTCGCATGCGATGTAATACTCTAAGGTGTAGCTCTTATGCAACTTATTTATGTTAGCTGACGCATATCTTTCATGTGACCTACTTGAGCACTCAAACTCATTACCAACTGAGGCACTCTGGTGCTTAAACTTATTAACAACTGAGGCACTCCGGTGCTCAAACTCATTATCAACTGGGGCGCATTAATATGACTGATTGGTCATTTGACTTAATATTTTATTTAGTTGTGATTTGTAGGAATTTGTGTCAACCTACATACTGTCTTTTGGGATATGCAGAACATCCAACATGACGCACAAGAATTATGAAAAAAGTTCATTCATTAAAAATCTTATTCAATGAGGTGAATTACATATGAAAATTCAAAAGTACATATCAGAATATGCCTACAATTATCATATCCTAAAAGGAAGGTTGGCTTTAAAGAACTGAACCATGGTGAGTTAGAGGGTCAATGAGCAAATAGATCGCTTAAGCTTTTTCTCATCCTCCTTAGCTAAAAAAGCTCCTCCCTCAACCCTATTACCCCCAAGGTACTGTTAGTTTGGATGGATGCCCTAGGCCAATTTGATTAAGCCCTATCGTATCCATGACTATACATTCTGTGGATTTGGATATTAAAGGTTGAATGTTCATCTTATATTGCATTCATCGTGCAT
>JANHAO010004374.1:0-24357 GCA_026873985.1 Saraca asoca | reverse complement strand
ATATCCAAATGCACAGAATGTATAGTCCAGGATGCGCTAGAACTTAATCAAATTGGTCTAGGGCACCCATCCAGACTAACAATATATGTGACAAGCTTGGTATATATGACATATATACTCCAACTTGAGAGGGAGTGCTATATATTAGGAAGATATCTTAGATTATATATATTAAAAAGTTATCTTAGATTGATTCTAAACTAACTATTAGAGATCTCTAATTGATATTTTCTTCCTTTTGTAGTTAGGCTAAAATTAAGAATAATCATTCTAATTGATTATATTCTATGTATAAATAGAGCTCTTGATTGAAGCAATTGCTTAAGCTTTTCTTAATATCAATTTCTTTGTTTTTCAACTATATTCTTATAGGAGATATATAACTTTTGTGTAGGAAAAAAAATTGCTTCATTAAAATTTCCATAAAGAATTGATTCAAAGAAACAAAGCAAAGAACAAATATTCATTTGGATCCAAATTTTGTTTAGCACACATTGGCATGAGAATAAATTTGTAGACTAGATTCATTTAGTTGGACCCTCACTTGTCAGCTTTCTCTCCATACATTGATAATTGTCACTGTACAATTTTTCCTACAGTATAAAAGAAATCACATGATTGTGTCACCTTTACGATTAACAAAATCTATAGCAATAAATGTAATGCATAAATTTCGTAGTGGTAATAGAGTATCTTGATCCAGAATATTATTAATATGATAACTAATGACATATTTTTCAATTTCAAAAAACTAAGCCAAACCAACCCCTTTAAATTTTCAATCACAGAAGATCAATTAAAGGACAAAAGAAACAATTTGAAATTTGAAAAGCCAGAAGCCCATGTTGAATTCAAACCCAATTCCCAGTAGATGAATCTATTGGTGTTTCACTTTGATAATCCAAGCAACTACATATAATGCACAAATATCATTTCCTAGCTTTAATCAAAGGTTGAAACAACAATAATAGATAAACTTACAACAACTCACCAAACAACACCATTTTAATTAACTTGAAATTTTTATGGATGATGAACGTCTAAAGACCATTGTGTAATCTATTCTAAACATATTTTTTTACTATGTTTATGATCTAATCTACTATGAACTTTTTTTCCTCTTTATCATGATGTTTAAAACAATTAATTTGAATATAAAAGCTGAAAAGGGAAAAAAAATCAACTAATAGTAATGTTGTTACTAATAAAGGAAAGGATCTAGTAGTTAAATCCTCAAGGTTGGCCTCAAAGAAGAAAAAATAACTAATTAGGAAGAGGAAATCAAATGCAAACAAGGTTGTTAACTTAGAAATCTAAAAGAGGTCAAGGGCATGGACAACTTTTAGGAAACTCTTAAGAGATTTTCAGATGATGAGATTAGTATTCCTACAGCTTAGTGCATGTATTGTGGAATCAAATTTCTTTGTGACTCTAAACCTTATGGTACTTGTAACATGCCTAGAAATCAACAAAATGCCCTAAGGCTCTACATGCTTTATCTAGCCCTAAATAACAAATTTTAAACTTCTAAAAGAAAAATAGTACTGATCAAATTATTTTAGTTGGATCAACCCCCCAAGTGTATGATATAGAAAACTATATGAAAGCCATAATTTTATTTGTGATTGTGGATGAATAACCATTTAAGTGGTTGAGGGGGAAAGTTTCAAGTATATGACAAAAATAATGTAACCTAAATTTCATGTGCCATTTAGATATAGTTGCTAGGGATTGTTATATATTATTTTTGGAGGAAAAATAAAATTTAAAATCCTTGTTGAAGTTTAATTTTGCTAGAATGTATTTGACAACTGATTATTAGACATTAGTTCAAAATTTAAATTATATGGTATTAACTACACATTTCATTGATAATGAATGGAAACTTCAAAAAAGGATTATAAATTTCTGTCAAATTCCAAATCATAAGAGAGGAGACTATAGAAAAGTAAGTGGAGTCATATTTGAATGAGTGGAGGTTGAAAAGGGCTTTTTCTATCATTGTTGACAATGTTAGCTCTAATGATGGAGCTATTGCATATCTAAAAAAGAAATTAAAAAATTAGAAGGGACTGGTGATGGAAGGTGAGTGTATGCATGTTAGGTGTTGTGCATATATTTTGAATTTAGTAGTGAATGAAAGGTTAAAAAATCTTTATGTTGCTATTTCAGCAATTCGGAATGTTATGAGGTATGTAAGATCCTCTATTTCTAGGCTTACTAAATTTAAGGCTATTATTACACAAAAGCACATTGAACACCAATCTTTTGTTTGTTTTAATATTGCTACAAGGTGGAACTCAACTTTTTTAATGTTGGAAGCAACTAAAAATTTCAAAAGTCTTTTAAGCAGTTAAAAAATAAGGATTCAGACTATTTGCCATACTTTGGTGAAGATAAAAAAAAGATAAGCCTTCCAACCAACGAGGATTGAAGTAATGTAAGAGTTTTTATCAAATTTTTGCAAATTTTCTATGAAGTGACATTATCATTTTCCAATTCTTTATATGTTACTTCAAATAGAGCTTTCCCACAACTAGCTTAAGTGCAAAGTGAGATAAAAAATTGAACTAATGTTAAAAAAAAATCAATGATCTTTTTTTTTTATGGTAATGAATATGAAAAAGAAGTATGACAAGTATTGAGGTAATGTAGAGAATATAAATCCCCTTATTTTCATTACAAATGTGATAGATCCTAAATACAAATTAGCATATATAACTTGGTCTTTTAAGAAGATTTATGAAGGGCGATTTCCTGCTATTATGGTGAGAAAAGTAAAGGGTAATTTGACTAAGCTTCATGATTAGTATTCAGCTGAGTCTGGATAGCTGTGTGTTTATACTAATCAAGCAATAGAGATATCACAAAAAGTAATGGATAGTGTAAAAAATGTTGCAAGTGGAAGTAAAGCACTAAAAGCAAGAAATGCAACATTTATGAGCTATTTGAAAGATAAGGACACAATTAAGGCAAAACATAAGCAAGAGAAGTATTTAAACAAACCTAGTGTGGATGAAAAGGACAATTATATTGTGTTAGCTTGGTAAAAGTCAAATGCTTCAAGATTCATTATTCTCTCTAAGTTCGCAAGGGATGTGCTTTTTATCCCAATCTCAACAATGGCCTTTAAATCTATATTTAATACTAGTGGGAGAGTACTAGATTTATTTAGAAGTTCTTATCCCTATAAGTGACATAAACTTTACTAAAAATTCGAATAAATTCAGTGAGATACTTGAGTAGTGTGAGCAAATTGAGAAAGGTAATTTTCTTACTTGTGTATTTTGATTTAATCTTATGGACAGTTTTTTTTTTTTTGGCTAAAGCTTTCTGTTTTTTGCATACTGTGGGTTTTCTTAGAGCTTGCAAATGATGGTGTTCAATGGAAGAAGTAGGCAATCAAGCATGATGGAGCAGCAAACAATGGAACTTGATGGGTGATAATTTGTCAATATTTTACCCTGAGTCTTGAAAGGAATGGTGCATTTTGTTTTTTGTTAAGCACTTTAGGAGGCTAAGAAGTACATAAAAATAACTATTTTGTAGTCATAAAAAATTTTTTTGGGTGCAAGTTAGGAGGTACATTTAACACATTTTAATACAAGTTTTTGGTACAGCGAAAGCACCATTTCATAGTCATAGATGCACATTATTATAGCACACACTTCAATTTTAAGTGTAAAAATCGTAGGTCTAATTGATATTTTGATAACCTTGATCAGAAGTTGAATCTTAGGTACTCTAGTCTACTATTTTGTGATTATAGCATAATGAATTTGCATATTAATTTACTTTTCTCAATTTTTTGGTGTTTATATGAATATATATTAGAATTATAGATGCCTTACTTATATTAATCACAAAAAAAGACTCTTAACAAATCCAAACTGATTTTAACCACCTGAAAACACTTTAAATCGATTTGAGTGGTTGAAATCAGTTTTAAAATTTGAATTGGTTAATGTCAAATCAAGTAAAGTGTAAATCAAAACATTTGGTTTAGTTAAAAAAAAATCATGTAAACCATTTTTTACTGGCCCACGCTTAACCTTACTTATAGATACTAAATACTTTTTCACTGTTTCATTTCCTTATCTATGTTGGAGTTTTCCCACATCATTTATCTAATGCTAATTATTTTTATGAGAAAAAGTACACATGAAAGAAATAACTACTAACTAAAGCATAAAAATAGCAAACAAAAGTAATATATAGAGCAAAAAAAGAGTACATAAAGACAAGAAAATTAAAAGAATACAAATCAGAAAAAAGAAAAATAATGCTAGAACATCAATGACTAACTACACCATGTTTCAAACACTTAAAAGAATTTTAAAGGAAGAATGACATAATGATAAAGATTACTAACACAAAAATGCAATATGGGTAGGGCAAAGCAAAATTGAGCAAATCACACACAAATGATTAAAGCATTAATAGAAAAGGAAATTAAATTTCAAAAAATATTTCTATCCCTAACAAATTTCTCCCTTGTACACTGATCAATTAAAAATCAGACTTCAACACAACTTGACAATGGCATATAAACCAAAGGGCAAATGTATCAAAATTTGACAAAGTTGTTTGAATGGAAAAAAATACGATATATTTTAATAGTAGGAAATGTAAAAATAAAATGACAGAAGAAATTTTTCACATAATCTATCTATAAATATAAAAAAGTAAAGAACAAATTTCAAAAACAAAAATATAAGAAATACAAAGCAAAGAAATAAATAAAGCATAGAAATATTACCTCAAATTGCATAAGCCAATATAGAGGGCCCTCTAAAGTAATGATTGCTTGAAATGGAGTTTTCTTGCATCAATAGAAAGAATCTCGTAGCAAAACCAATTTTAGGGTTTGAAATCAAGAGTAAATTATCAAGAGGTGTTCATTAGAACCAAATTGGAAAAAGAAAACACTTAGATTATAGGAGAAATTTATAGAATGTAAATCTTTACCTACATGGAGGCCACCCAAAAAGAAAGTGGAACAACAATGGCAAAGGGATGATTTTTGGGACAAAAGTAACATGAGGTTGAGTATGTGTGTGTGTGTGAGAGAGAGAGAGAGAGAGAAAGGGGGCAATGAAAGGCTTAGGTTTAAGACACATGAGCATTTCATTAGGAGAAGCAATGGGGGCCAAGTTGGAGGTGATTAAATGAAGGAGTGAGAGGAAATCAAAGGGAAAGAGAGAGAAAAGATGTGGTTAAAAAAATCCTAAAGGAAAGGGAAAAGGAAGGGAACGTGCCTTGCATGTGAATCCAATAAGCAAAAATATATATATACATAGACTAATGAATTGAATGGAAAAAAATGTTGTGAGAAATAGACATGGGTCCTTGGAAAGGCATGGTCCATTATAGAAATATAGATTTAGTGTATTTCAACATTTATTTGGAGTTTTAATTATGATTTAAGATTAATTATCAAAACCTTTTAAAAGGAAAATGCACTTTATCCCATAAAGTTTGCATTCAGGATAAATTAGCCCATAAAGTTTAAAGTCAGACATTTTAACCTTTAAACTATTTCAAAAAGTGAGATAGTTAAATTAAATATTAAGTTTAATAGAAATAGGATAATTTATCCCAAATACAAATTTTATGAGGTAATTTTTCCCAATGCAAATTTTAAGGGTAAAATGCATTTTTCCCTTAATTTTATTTATATTAATATGTGGCAAATTATATTTTATCACAATTATTTATATACATTATTTTAAATTTAAATATTCAATATAATTAGAAATAATTTTAAATAAAAAATTATGCTAATATAAAAGTGTACTAATATTTTTATATTAAAATACTAACTTAGAAAAAAAATTTAATATATATTACTAATATTTTTAGTATTGACATTAGGTAGAGTAATATTGAAAAGGGAGAAGCAAAAAAAATTTCCTTTCATTGGTGGTTGATCTTAGTCTCCGCAAACTTTGTAAACTTGAAATTAAAGCATTAAACTATAAAAAAAACTTAGAATTTGCATCAATTATTTATTTAATTAATTATTTTATTTAATTGAATAATTTTTTATTAGCTTTTTAAATCAGAACTATAATATTATTATATGTTAATTTATCCTGTCATTTCTAGATATAATTTCAAACTTACTTTCATCTATTTAATAGAAATTTTATATATATAATTTCATTTTAATTAATTACATAATATAGAAAACAAACATATGTCTAATAATATTGTGATACTTATATAATAAATTCACAAAAAAATTATATAGATAATGTGTATTCATTCCTGAGTTTTGTATGATTTAAGGTTTTTATTCCAAAAATTGAAAATTGATAATGACATAATCCAACCATCCAAAACTTAAAGAGAACTTTTTGCATTTTTACTATTGATAATATAAGTTTGAATTAAAAAATATATATTAAATGTAAATGAATAAATAACAAAATAAAGTAAGAGATGTTGCTTTTTAGTAAAAAAAACTTCCACTATAAAGATAAAAAAGTTCCAATTAAAGAATGCAAATTGAAAAAAAAAAAGTAATATGTCATACATACTTTCTTAATTTGTTTATAATTTTACCTTTATATTGTACTTCTATTATTGTTTATTTTATATTTATAACAGTTTCTTTAAGTTTTGTAATTATAATTTTATTATACAATGCTTTTTAATATTCTTTATTATTAAATGAATTCTCTTTATATTTTTGTTTTAAAATTTTTGTTAAACTTAAAAAATGTAATTATTTTTATTAATAAATTTGAGTAAAATCTAGTGACAATACTAAATACATTTTGAATTATTAAAGCAAAATTAATAATTATTTACAAATTGTTTAATATATATTAGACCCATTAATCTAATAGAAAAAAAAAGGAAGGAATAACAAAATATTTAAAATACATATATAAATATGGTCATAAAGATGTTAATACTCTATCATATCAACATTTCATTAGCAATAAAATGGAAGTTTAACTAAGGATTGAAATTCAGCTATTAACACATTATAAAAAAATTAAAGTTAAATATTTTAAATTAGAAAACTAAAATCATTTTATTTGTATTTTAGTGAAATTAAAATTATATTTAAATCTTAGTTATTTATTATATATAATTCAATTGATTAATATTTATCAATTTTAAATTTTAAAATAATTAAAAAATATATATTTTATTCCTTAAATTTTATATTTGAAATAAATTATTTCTTAAAATTTATGTTTAAAATAAATTATCTCTTTTTTAACAAATTTAATGTTCTACTTAATTATCTCATTTTTTAGAATATTTTATAAGATTAAAATATTTAATTTTAAGCTTTAGAAGATTATTTATTTCAAAAATAAATTTTAAATGAATAAAATGTATTTTCCCTTCTCGACACTATTTTTTTTTTTCGAATACGGACATGTTTTATTTGTGTTTTCCTTTCTTTAATTTCTAAGATTTAAAACAGATACAAGTTAATACTACATCAATTAAATCGACGAAATCCAATCGATAAGATAAATATAAATTGAGGGCAAACAATAATTTAGCTTTAAATGCCAAACCATGATGGCCTTCCTCGTACTTAAGAGACCAGAATCTATTACGAGGAGAAAATTAAAAATGGGTTGAAATCCCTCAAGGCTGAAGCAACGGATCTGGAAAACTTCCTTTTTGGCAGAGCTAGAACCCTAGCTCCCCAAGGGACTTACTCTTTTGGTTTCACTGTCCAATTCTGAGTCATGGCTGCTCCCCAGCCAGTGAAAATGGCGTCTCCGGTCTACAAGTTCCCTCAACCTTATCTCCCTCAAGCTTCTGCTGCACCTCCCTCGTCGACAGCTCCAGCTCCCCCTCCAGTTCCACTTCCTGCTCCAGCTCCAGTTCTGCCTAATTCCTTGTCGCCATCTTCTCCTCGTAAGTCCTTGATACTTAACTTCATCCATTTTGTTTATTAGAAGAAAAAATAAATAATAATAAAGTTGTGAAATTGTCTGAAATTGCAGACAATTATCATCAATTAAACAGGTGGAATTATGATATATATCTATTTTTTTTTGTTGCATGATGTAAGTTGGTAGTGAGAAATTCTGAATTTTACAATTTTTCTAGTTCTCGTTGAAATTATGACTGGTTAGTTACTTTTCTGTATTAGAAGGAAAAATGGATTTTTGATCCCAAGATCTGATCTTTGAGACCATAAGTTTCCTCAGCTGTCAATCTTTACTTCTATTATCATATCATTGTGGAATAAAGCTTGCCTTCCTGACTGTGTAAAATGTTTTACAGAGTGAGGACTTGCAGCAAATGTGAGCCATTTTGCATGTGTATCTAGTTTTGTCCATAATTGTGTAAGCAATGATTAGACGGCTAAATTGATTAACTTACTTTTTTAGGCTTTCTGTCATGTATATTCTGACTGGCTGACTTGGGATTTGGTAATCTTCTAACAATATTTTTCCTTGAATATTGTGATGTCCAGACTTGTTACTTGTCATTAACTAACGCTTCTTTTGATATGAGCTTTATGAGCATTTCACTTTCATCACATTGCTGCATTCTACGAGAGTTATTTACCACTTGCATGTTTAGTATCACAGTAGAAACGTTCAAATTCAATTCTATGCCCCATGATTGTTTTTGTCCTTTTAAAAGGCATGTTTGGTTAAGCTTCTGCATATGCTTCAAAATCAATTTTACACATGAAATAACAGTCAAGTCTTAAGCTACAGGGAGTAGTTTATTACTCACTGTGATTATACGTAAATGGATTAATCCATAATCAACTCTTTTAAAACTAATTTATTATATTCAATTGGGATCCTATCCAATTCTTTCACCGCTATGCCAGCATATCCTACTTCTGTTTATTCTTGATTGTGGGTCTTGAATGTGTTGGGGGTTACATTGAAACACTGGCAATATCGTCATCCAAGTTTTGGATTTGGAAGAACAGGGGGGTTGTTTAGATGATAAAGAGGCTGTAGACTTAAAGTTGAAGTCTGATGCTTTGACTGATTTTGGCTTTGCATGATATAAGTATGTTTAGTTAGTTGAATCACCTATTGATTGGAACAGGATTTGTATTGAATTTCAAAGAGAGAAATATTTATCTAGAAAGCGATCCTTCAGTCAACTGGTTGAACTTCATGGGGGCTTGTGGCTTGAGGGGCAGCCCTACCTGTTACTTTTTTTCTTTTTCCTTTTAGTTTATATTTTAGAAGTTGTAATTGTTTAAACTGACAATTGAGATTACTTGCTCAACATGCATGTCTTAAAATTCAAACGATATGTCTTGCTTTGCCAGTGCTAATATGTTTCTTAATATGTGCTATTAATAATTATTTGAAAACCTGAGGTGTAAATGTGATCTTTACATCTTTCTTTGAAGCTACTCACATGTATCGTGCCATGAAGAAATCTCCTTTTATATACAGTTGACTGTTCAATCATCTTGCTTTGAGAGTTTTCTCTAGATCATATTAGTAAATCCTTGTTAACCCACAGTAATTTTTGCAAGTTTAAGACTGCAGATTCTATGTGAGGAGCTCTTGTCTAAATTATTGTAGTTTTAATTATCAGAAATGTTAAGTGAGATCAGTGTTGTCAAAGGCACTCGCCTGGGCGCCTAAGGCAAGGTGTGGATGGGGTCTAGCGTCTCTGGAGCATGGAGGCGGTCCTAGTTCACCAGGGCAGTCGCTTCTGTGACTTTCTGGTGCATTTTTGGTTGTGGGAGGGCAGCAGGGCGCTCGCCTTTAGATGGGAACCTTCTATCTCCTTTTTTACAGCCAGAAAACTATAAAAATTACCTTTAGAAAAGAGTTTTGATTAATGTTAAGAATCACAATTAGCATGATTAGTAGGATTGTAGTTAGTTAGTAAACTAGATATTAGTGAGTTTATAATTAGTTAGTAAACCATATATTGATAATAATTCCACCAATCAAGCCTTAATTGTAATTAATCACAATCCTACTAATCATGCTATTCACAATTTTCAACAATAGTTAAAAGATATCTATTATTCTTTTATATATAATTTTTTTATTTCTTCTTAATTATAGCCCCACTTCACTCAGGCAAGCACTACATTAGTGGTTCTCACCTCAAGGGGCTAGAGAGGCCTACCTCCTTAAAGGCGCCTTTTGCATTTGACTACCTTGAGTGAGATGTATGCATTAATATATTTTCTATTATTTTCAAGAATTTTATAATTTGATATTCATACATAGCCTGTGCATACTCTGACCACTACTGCACATATTTTTATTGTGACATTATTAACACACCATGTTTGATATTATCCATGCATGCAATTTAAGCATCCCTTGTGTTGATACCTGATTTTATACTTAAGAGATACCCAATCATGTGCATTGTTCTCTTCAGGTCTTCCAGAACACTTAATGCACAAAAATCGCTTGCAAGAATATACTCAAAGGTCAAGCATACCACTTCCTGTTTATCAAACTGTGAATGAGGGAGCTCAACATGCCCCAAAATTTAGGTCAACGGTGTGGGTAGATGGAATGAGTTACACTTCTCAAAACACTTTTTCCCATCGGAAAGCTGCTGAACAAGATGTTGCCAAACTTGCTTTTGAGTGCATATCAAAAAAGATCAAAGATGAAGGAGGCCCTCTTATTCAAGAGGTTTGGTTGACTCAGGTTCTTAATATTGATTTCAAAAGATGCAACTCTAGTTTATTGATCCACTTGAAGCTTGTCAACTAATTTCAAGCCAATATAGATAGATTGCTAACCCTTTGGTGCTTGTGTTGTGTTGTGCAATTTCATTCTTCTTAGTGGTTGCCTATTATTTTGTTTTAGTTTGCACTTTTGTTTAGCATATGTTTTAGAAGTATGAAGAGCTCTATAATTGTTGGTGGACTTATTCCAGTTATTCTTCCTATTGTTTAGCACATAATGCTACACCAGTGTGCACATCCCAATGTTCCTAATTGGGTTATCTTTTTTTTTTTTTTTTCATGGTGTACAGTCATTCCTAGGCAAGTGAAAGATTGGGGAGTTTTTTTTACTGTGTATTTAACATGATATATTTGTTTTTAATTCTGTTTCTGGGTTTATTTATGCCTTTAAAGCATGGCTTGTGCTGCCACCTCTTACCAAGGGTGCAACTGATAGAGCAAACATGTGTAATTCTCCCTGATTTAACACATTGATTTCTTTCTTTTGTATATGTCTGTGTTGTTATTATATGTATCTGCATGCCCAATTGAAGATATCCTAGTAGTGAAACTTGCCCATGTGTGTTGGGGACTTGTGATGATGTACTTCCCATGTTCTATTTTAGGTCTAAAAGATCACCTTGCTATGTGTTTTTTCCTTAGGTGCTAACTTTTGTAGTGTTAAATGCTGATTGAATTTGTTTAATATTGTAAATGTGTATGTGGCTCTGTGCATAATAATAGGGATAGCATAATCATAAGAATTGTACATCTATAATGATTCATAGACTATTTTTTTAGGGATTTTATTCTTTGTAATTAGCAAATGATGTATTACTCGTTTTGAACAATTCTCTCATGCCTTGCACAAATGCTGTTAAAGAATTGTGAAGCCATACTGTACAATGAGGTGAACATATCTATTTATATTGAAAAATACATGCACAAAGTAAGGTTACAATAGGCCTATGACTCATTGACCTATTTAGGGCAATAACTTAACCTATCTACTAACACTCCTCCTTAAGCTAGAACATAGATATCAGACATGCCTAACTTGTTACAAATATCATCAACCCTTTTTTTGGAAGTGCTTTGGTAAATAAATCAGCAAGTTGATCCCCATTTCTATCATGTCTAAGATCAATAACCCTTTAATGGAGTTTCTACTTAACAAAATGACAATCAATCTTTATATGCTTTTTTACTCATGAAAAATTGGATTTGTAACAATGTGAGTGGCAGCTCGATTATCACAACATAATTGCATAGTTCCAGAAGACTTAGCCCCAAGTTGATAAAGAAGATAAGAAATCCACCTAGGCTTAGATGTAACATGAGCCATAGCCCGATATTTAGATTCTGTCCTTAATCCAAGACACGACATCTTGTTTCTTGCTTTTCCAGGATACAAGGTTTCCTCCAACAAATACACAATACCTTGAAGTAGGTTTTCAATCCATAGGATATCCTATCTAATCTCCATCAAAGAAGCATTCTACTCTGCGATGACCATGATTTTGTACAAGATTCCACGTCCAGGTCCCATATTGAGATATTTTAGGATGTGTATCATTGCAGACTAATGAGAGGTTCTTGGAGAATTCATGAACTCACTTACAACACTTACTGGGAAAGCGATGTTAGGCCTGATGATAGTAAAGTAGATCAATTTCTCCACTAATTGTTTATATCATTCTGGATCTTCTAGTAATTCTCCATATTTAAATCCAAGCTCAACATTTGGGATCATAGGGGTATCACATGGTTTGGTGCCAAGTAAACGCATTTCAATCAAAAGATCAAAAATATATTTTTTCATGACAAGAAAATCCCTTTTTACTTTTAGCAATTTCAATGTGTAAGAAGTACCGAAGTGCTCCTTGGTCCTTAGTTTGAAATTTGGTTTGAAGGAAAGCTTTCAATTTTGAAATATCCAAGTTATCACTGCTACTAATTACAATATCATCCGCATAGACAAATAGAAGAATACAACCCGAATTGAAGTGTTTGTAGAATGTAGAATAATCATGATCACTCTTCTTCATCCTAAATTCCATTATCACATTACTAAATCTTCCAAACCAAGCCCAAGGAAATTGTTTTAATTCATACAAGGACTTTTTTTAATTGGCACACCTTTCCATACTCCCCTTGAGCAACAAACTCTTGATGGTTGCTCCATATACATCTCCTCTAGTAAATCTCCATGTAGAAAAGCACTTTTGACTACAAGTTTATACAAAGCCCAGTTTTCAGAGGTAGTAAGAGAGATGAATAAATGAACAAAAGTAATTTTAGCAACTGGAGAAGAAGTTTTAGAATAATCTATGCCATAAGTTTGAGCATATCCCATTGCCACTAAGTGTGCTTTCAACCGGGCGACAGAACCATCCGAATTAACTTTAATAGTAAACACCCATTTGCTTCCAATAGGTCGCTTGCCATGTGGCAAAGATACAACATCCCATGTTTGATTTGTCTCAAGAGCGACCATTTCTTCTTCCATAACGGCATGCCACCAATCATAAGAAAGTGCCTCTGAAACTAATTTAGGAACAATAATAGATTCCAACGAGTTTAAGAGTACCCAAGAGAAACACATTTCAAGGACTAGGGATCCAAAAGTCAATATCCTTTAGAAATTTAAGGACAATGATCCTAAATAAAACATATGTAGCCAAAAATACATGGAGTGAGAGGAAACAATGACTGAGAAAGAAACAAAAGGGAATAAGATACCTAACCATCAAGAATTGAAGATGGCATGTGATTGATCAAAAAACAAGCAGTGGATATTGCATCTATTCAGAACATCTTAGACACTTTAATTTGGAACAAGAGAGCACGGGAAATCTCCATTAAGTGATTGTTTTTTCTTTTAGCTACTTCATTTTGTTGTGGAGTGATTGCACAAGATGACTGATGAATTATACATTGCTGTTACAAATATGAAGAAAATTGTGGTGAAAAATATTCTTTATCATTATCATTTTGGAAGTTGCACATAGATGTTTGAAATTGATTTTTAATTTTAGCATGAAAGGCACAAAAGATAGCAAATAATTCTAATCAACCTTTCATTAAATAAGGCCATGTAACTCTTGAATAATCATTAACAAAAGTAATAAAGTAATGAGAACCAAATTTTGAAGTAACTAGACAAAGACCTCAAACATCTGAATGACCTCAAAAAGGGGATACAAACCGTTTATTGACTCGAGGAACATAAAATTGATGCTGCTGTTTAGCAAATTGACATAACTCACAATCTAAATTAGAAATAAAACTCAAACTAGGACAATTTTTTCAAAAACGCTAAGCAAGGATGACCTAAATGATAATGTAACTGATGTGGACATAGCAACAACAACAATTGATTGAGGAATTTTTCATTAAGCACGTACAATCCACCATATTTGTATCTCCTACCCAAAAGATCTTGAAAAATACAATAACCAAAAAAAGAGAAAACACCGCAATTATATGTATGTTTTAATTGACTAGCGAAAAGCAAATTAAATGGGAACTTGGGAAGACATAAAACATTGGACAAATTAATATTAGGTGCAACGTTTATTGTACCACTTCCAACAACAGGGGCAGTATATCGATTTGCAAAAATGACATGAGAGGTAGATTAGTTTTGAAAAGAAGACAAGATATCTGTATTACCCGTTTTATGATCAGCAACCCTTGAATCAATAACCCATCTAGTATTGGAATTAGAAAGGCATGCAATAGGATTACTTGTCTGAACCATAGTGGCAATGGATTGGATGGTTGATGACTGCTGAGAGGCCTGGAATTGAATGTATCGAGCATACTCATCTTTAGATATGGTTATGCCTCGAGTGGGCCCAGGTTCTTGTGTAGGAATACCAGTGGTAGAATATGCAAACCAAGATGCTGGTGCATTTCTCCCTGTCAATTTGGGATAATTTCTCTTGATATGACTGGGCTTTTTACAATTATGACAGGTGTAGGTATTATTAGAATCACACCCTCTTCATCTTCCTCCTCTAGTACTACCACGATCCCCTTGAGTACCAAATCCAATTAAAGTAGATAAGTCACTCAAAGTTGCAAAATGAGAAAGCACATCAATATTTCAGAAAATACGATGGAAAACATTTACTTGTGTAATTGGTTTAGAACTAGTCAAAATTTGTTGATGGGCAGTGTTAAGCTCAATGGGTAGAGCCAGCAGAAAATACAAAGCTCCCAATTGTTCTTGTTGTTACTGGTGATAGGAATAAGAGCGTTCCACTATTCAAAAAGACAATTAACATTAGAATAAATTTGTGAGATACCTTTTCCATGGGGCTGAAATAGACACACGTAAGTTGTATATTTGATGTAGATTATCCTTTCTTGGGTAGAGTGTTTTAAGGAATGTCATAGTTTCTTGATTGTTTTGCGATGAACAGTATTATCCTCAACTTCACTTGCCAAGGTATTACACAAGAGGCCAAACGAACGTTGGTCTTCCCTGATCCATTTATCTTTTGTGCCATCTATAGGTGGATATGAAATTAGATGATCTGATCTACCAATACCACCAAAGAAGTACTCAACAGCCCTTTTTCATGAAAGATAGTCTGCCTTCTGCATCTAATTTTCAGTCAGTGATTTTACCAGATGTTAGGATCAAATCAGAGAAGAGCATTTTAACTCCGATTTTCCTTCATCCTTAGAGATCAAATCTTTACTATTGGCAGCAGAATGAGAGGCTGAGGTGTCCATGATAAAATACTTGTACCAGAAATTGTTAAAAATTGACCAGAAAATATCAAAAAATTAAAAAACCACAGATGCAGTGAGCAAACTGCCAAAACAACCACACAGGGTGGTCCAAAGGATGCCAGAGAGTGTACCATTGAATGCACAGCCCAAGAGGAGCAGCCACACACTAGGAGAAGCTTCTATGTGTGGGTCTCACATGCCGATCAATTGTCTTTGCCATCCTCTGATCTGTCGGTCCATCAACCTGGATCTTGTCATTGGTCACTGGACCTCCGTCAAGCACTCCAAACAGAATCTGTTCTCCACCAAAGGCATGCTGTTTTCGACGCAGTCGCCGCCAGACATAAATACCGAGGTCTAAGTTTTTCACCAAATATGTGACTCTAAGTTGCTGCCAAAGTTACCATGACCTAATCACACATAAATGAAAGAAAAAAGGAAGAAGGTTGGGAGAAGAGAAGGTGGGAAGCTAGGTTGGTAGATTAGGGAAGAGGTTTCCAGGTTCTAGAATTTAGGAGGCTCTAATACCATGTTAAGAGAGAGAATTGTGAAGCCATACTCTACAGCATGGCAGGCACATTTATTTATATTGAAAAATACGTGTACGAAGTAGGGTTATAATAATCGCATGACTCATTGACCTATTTAGGCCCATAACTTATCTAACGTATTTACTAAAACTTCTCAAGTTGGTATCAGAGCCCTCTCTGAGGGCCTCTGTTTCTGCTGTGTTCTTCTCTTGCCAGTAGCTATTATGCTCTGTTTCTTTTTCTGCCTTAAGTGCCGAGCACCTCTTGGCACAAGCTTTCTCTATCAATCACCAAAGCGCTCTTACTAGCAATTTTTATCCTTCAGCCATACTACTCACTCACTGGTTAGAAGTTTCTAAACTTTGTCCGCCATAAACGGTGCCATTCTGGTGACAGTTCAGTCAGTTCTGATCACTGCTATTCTCTCACCCAAAGCTTTGATTTCTTCTTCTTCCATCTTCAAGCCAGAATAGCGAGAAGGTAAGCACATATTCGGAGATTCAGACTAGGGAATCTAGGTTTGGCCGGGTGCATCATTACTCAAGTTTTCAGGCATCCACATGACACATCATCTCCTTTTTATGCTGTGGCACTCACACTACTTCGATTAGTGCCTGATGTTCTCAGCCTAACAACTAAAGTGCATCTTGGTGCTTTCTTGTGTTTTAGCGAGCTTACTCCTGTGTTTTTCACAGTCTAGTTTCCTTTCATTTTTGGCACACATTAAGTACTCAATTTTTCCCTTTTACTTTCAATTTTTTTGAGCTGCTCTCAATCCTGAATCATGCTAAAGATTTGATATTATCTACTACACCTAGAGTTGGTCATTATTGACATGCTTTATCATCTATTACACAGACTCCAACCATTACTTCTGAAAAATTAAATGGATCAAATATTTATATTGGTATGCTTTAATTGAATTGTGGTTTGCGTCAGGGTTTAGGGGAACATCTGCCTAAAAATGTTGAGGATATTCCAGCAACGAATCAAAAAAATGGAAAAAGGCTGATGCACAATTGTGTGCTATATTGTGGCAACTTGTTAATCCAAAATTGCTTATTATTTTTCAGCCATATAACACTTGCTACAACTTCTGGGAAAAAGCTAAGAGGAGGTATACAAATGATATCCAACACCTATATAATTTTGTGTATGTTGTCTAGTTTGAAGAGTTTGAACATGATTTGGACCTATTTTCCTATTTGGGAAGGCTCAACCAACCGTGGAGCAGTTCAAGAAAATTTGTCCATTTATACTGATGCTAAAGAGCAAGAAAAACACGGCAAATTCTTCATGGTTTTCATACTTGCTGGGCTTTGATCCAATCTTTATGCTTTTTGCAATGTGATACTAGCTACTGCTGAGGTTCCTACAGTTGATGATTTGTTCAATCATTTGCCACGCTTCTCACCTCCAATCTTAGCATCAGCCTCAGCTACTCTAGTTATGATTGACAATTCTACTTTTGCAACACAGACCAATGACTAAGGATGTGTTCATCCTAGTAATCAAGGTTGCTTTTGACTCCACTGCACTTAGATTAGTCTGTTATAAGTCTACGTTCTCTTTGCACAGATGTCCTTCGCAACTTGCAAATGTTGCTCAGATAGACTTTAGTCTAGAATTACTTAATGGCCATCAATCATACTTCTCATTTGATGTATATAATCAGGAATTCCTCTAGTTCAAGGCATCCAAATAGGGATAGGTTCTTATTTCACCCCTTACACACAATTGTAATTTTGTAGCCTGCTTATCTCCGTATGCATCTCTTGGTTTTGGATAGCTGATTCGAGAACTCCTGAACACATAGCTGATGGTTGATCTTTATTCACATATTCACTCATTTTAGTGGTCATGATTAGTCTCTTCTGGCTAATGATTCTCAAACAGTTGCCCAAGCCATTGGACAAACTAAGCCAATTCCTTCCTTACATTTGCAATGTGATACTTACATGCCCACTCGGTGATTTAATTTACCTTTAATTGTTCTGTTACCTCTGTTGTTGATTCCTTTCTTATACGAGATTGGGGGTGCAGGAACGACAATTGGCACAAGGCACATGATGCATTACTTCTTTTGCTATAAACAATACATGGCTAAGAACAATTCTCTGATACCTTACATAATTAGTGTTATTTTCTTCTTGAGTGAATTTAACCTATTTTTTGGCTTTCTTTTATCTATTTGTCCCTTTTTTTGTTAGTCCAGAATAAGCCTCCAAATGATTAGGCCTTTTCTTATTTGTCTCTATGGTTAGGTAACCAAATTATGTTACAATCAACCAGCCGTATATTACTTGGCTTAATCTGCAATATGTTTGTTGTCTATTATTGTTAACCAGTCTCTATATTTTTCAACATTAGCCCTATATCTACTTGAGTGCATTTCTGTAACTTCTTTTTCCATTAAATCCCTCCCTCTCTCTCTGTAAAATATATATATATATATATATATATATACACATATGTTTGTTTGTGTCACACACACACCCACACAAACACATAATGATGGGGAATATCTTTTTGACCAATAATTTTGTTGCCTACTTCACTGATGCCTCTATTTATCTTTGCATTATCTTCCAGAATTCTATGTTTTGCAAGTCCATCTTGAATGAATATGCTGTCAAGTTGAAGATAGACAGACCTACATACAACACTGTTCAGCAAGAAGGGTTAATTCCTTTTTTTGTATCTTCTTTGGTTTTCAATGGGGTGAGTTTTACTGGTGAAGCAGCTAGAAACAAAAAGGAGGCTGAGCAGTTGGCAGCACGAGCTGTTATTCTTTCAATTCTTGGTATGCTTTTGCATATATACTCTAAACCTATTTTTTAAGGCAAAGTATATGACTTTGAGATAATAATAAGATATAATGCAGGTGACTCTCAGTCTGGAACAATTCTTTCTGAGATAATAAGGTCAAAATCCAAACTATATGCTGCAATCCACAACACATCACAATGCATCAATACTAGTACTGCCAACACGGGGCAGTTATCCGTTACCCTGGATCATAATGAAACAGAAGTCACTGCTACCCTGGATCATAATGAAACAGAAGTCACTGCTCCTGTGGCTGCATATAATGAAACCAGAGTTGCAGCTCCTGCATCTTCTTCTATAATGCATCCACCATTGCATGAATTTCAGATGTCAAGGCAAGAACCATCCACCGAAACCACCCAACTTCCCATTGTGTTTGTGCACCCAACTTCAGAACAGCCTATAGGTGATGGTTCAAGTGCAAAAAAACGGAAAAAGAACAAGAAAAGGGCTAATAAGAAGTCACGGCATGGTGCTGCGTAAGTTTCCTTTATAATATCATTGCAGTTATCAAATGTAGTGTTGATAATTGTTTTGTTTACAATTTTCTTCAGCTAGATCTTTCTGTTAGTTCTCCAAGTCTCTCTAACTCTGCAAATAAATTTTATTTTAGTGTACATGTCTGCTTTTTTCCCTTTGCTTTTAAAGTACAAACTCCTGAGTTGCTTTCTGCCATAGATATTCATGCATTGTGCTTAATCAATTCTCGGCGAGGCCAACATGCAATGGGTATTTAGAAAAGTAGAATGCAACCATTATATGTTAAATATATGCCTACATGCTTTTTATTCTAGGGCAAACTTCTTGAAATTCTCATATTGCAATCTGTTGTCGCTCATCTGTCAATGCTTGCTTGCTTTGTAGGGCAAAGCTTGTTTTACTTGTGCAAGCAAAGCAAGTCCAATGACTAATTTGATGTTCTTCTGTTATGAAAATTCAGGCCACAAGTTTCTGCAATTCCTTTGAACCAGATCCCTTCCTGTTCAGTGGCACAGTGACATTGTGACAATGTGACTGGATTTGTATATGTTTTATGACATGTCAAACATTTCGTCGGTCTTGAACTGGAAACATATCTTTATTGAGACTTGAAAGTGTATGGCATGTGTTGTTTTCAATCATGATTCCTTCTTGAGGCTCCAATTTTGATGTTGAGAACTCCCAGACCAGGAGATGCTGACATTACCAAACCAGAAACTGGAATGTGAATGGTTCTGCTTCTGTGCGTCTCAATATGTTAAACTGGAGTTCATGGCGGCTCATCTGGTTTCATGTCTTTGCTTTAATGAAATGGATTCCTCAGGAAATCAGTGAAGGCCAAAAGGTGACTAAATTTGAAAATAAATGAAATCAGCTTTATCTATTTTTTTTTTTTTTAATTCCTTCTTGTGGAGTAAAATGTGGTTCCTTTGAAGTTCTTAGCCACGAGCCATGTAGGGATGGTAGTTGAGTGGAGCAACCCAGCTGCTCCTCAACCTGACTAACCGTTGGACTCGAATCGATTTGTAACACGTTTATTGAATTTGAAGAAAAAAAAAAGTTAGCATGCCTTGTTAAATGAGTCAGTCAAATTTTTTCTCTCGACTTGTTTATTTTATTTTTATTATTTATTTATTATTATGTAATATATAATTAAAATTTTGATTTATTTTATCATTTTAAATATAATTTCAATTATACTTACAGTCATATTAAAAATTAATTTTTTTCAAAAAATATATTATTATTATTTAATTAAATCTTTTCATTAAATTTGAGTCAAATATAAGTCTGAGTTTGAATCAAATTTTGAACTTGTTAAATTTTATAATATTTATTAATTATTTAGTTAAATTGAATCGAGTTTGAAGTTTATAATATTATCTTTAATTCAAGTCAAAATATTAGTATTAATTCGGACCTTTGATTAAGCTTGATTCCACCTATGTGTTAACTGTAAATCTTTAATGTTTCATGTGTACCTAATCAACTCTGGGTTGGAATTTTGATCTGTGGATGGTGACAGTGGCCAAAGGGATTTACCTGATAAGGCAGTGCAGCAATAATTAAACATGGGTTGGAATTTTGATCTGTGCCATGATAGAGTTTCCAACTTTATAGTCAAAGTTCATGGTGAGAACAAACAGTCTCCTGGAGACAAGGAATTGTTTGTTTTCCAATGACAGCTCTTATTTGGCTCCAAAAATCGGATTGTCTGTAGAAACACAACGTGTGGATGATGATATTCTTCGGGTCTTCAAAAGATACACTTAACTTTCTTTCATGATTCTTGCAAGAGAAGAGGACAAAGAAAAACATGGCAAAAAAATAGCTAAGTTGACTACAAAAGTTTGTTTTGGTTTACAAAATTTAAGAATTTAATATTGATTATTGCTTCACAAAAATTATTAAAATTCCGATAGTAAAAATTCTTAATTTTTCCTTTTGTTTTACTAGTGTGTCACCTTTTGTTTAACAATACTGTAAAAATTTTACAATGAAGTAAATTTAAACTCAAAATTTAATCTTTCGGCATAAGTTAATGATGACTTAGTTCATATAATTCACATGTCCTAGTTGAATTTACACCACGTATCTAATTTAATTAGTTAACTTACCCTTTATATATTATTTCATTTAATAAAAGCCAAAATATATATGAATTTATTGCATATTAGAAATGTAAATTAAGTGAGCTTATAATTAAGCAAATCAAACTTGATTTAATCAAAGCAAATTTTTGACAATTACATTAAAATTTGATTTTATATCTTTCATATTTTAATCATTGAAACTTAATTAAAATATATATTTTAATATAAAATATTTAAAATATCTCATATTATTTGAATTGAACTGTATTATCATATTTTTTTTCATCATTTCATAAATGAAAATTTTATATTTGAATTTAAGTATAATATTTTTTCTATTTCTCAAGTGAAATTTTAATAGGTTTTAAACGGAAGGGAATATTTGCATAATTTTGTAAAATCTTACAGAAGTTCAGAACATTTTCTCCGTGATTCACTATAAACTAGAAAAAATCCAGTATAGGCTTGATTTTTGAGTTGGGGTTTTGCGTAAGAATTTCTTAATATTGGCATTTATCCCTCATTTAAAATTACAAAAAAAAAATCAATTCATCTGAAATTGACATCATATATAAAATTATTCATAAATTAAAATTTAAATTAATTAAATTTTCAACTTTTTTTTATTATTATTTCAAATGAGGGTACAAAAGAGAACGTTGATTGCAAGGTTGAGGTTACTAAGGTTTGTGTTCATAAGAATAGAGCCTGCGAGCTGCTAAGAAGCAATGCACAACTGCAAGCAAAAATCCAAAACAACCTAAGTCGAGTCCAGCCAACAAGGATTCTCGAAGTATTGCAGCCAAGGTTTGCTTCTATCCCAAGTCAGATGGTAATTCATAAAGGTTTTGCTTCCATATTTAAGCAACATTTAGGTGAGATTCATTTGTGGGACAACATTTGTTTCGCAGAATCGGAGAGAGAGAGGATAAGTGAGCGGCTTAAGATACTTCAACAATTGGTGCTAAAATTTTGCTATTTGCTATTTTGCTTTAAAATTCTTTAATTTATAGCAATAACTATGTTATTTTTTTAAATTAATTAAACCCTGATGATGAAATTTTACAAGTTGATTTCATTGTGAATAAATTTATAACAAATTTCTTTACACCCACTGTATGCCCACTTCGAGATCCATAATTCTCGACCCAATAGATATGTGAAGTGGGCAAATATTGAGTATAAGAGTGTGAAAATAACATCACTTCACTCTTTCTTTTTCTTGTTCAAAATTTCAAGACTAAGATTGAAATTATAATAAATAATTTAAGTTCGTTTGATTGGGAAATTTTATGGGATTAATAATGAAATAAAAAAACTAATTCTCTTATTAAGTGTTTGATTCATGTGTAATGAAATTTATTATTGTTACTTAATTTTAAATAATTCTTCTCATGTAAAACATTTCCTTCACTTAAGATTTCATATTATATTATTTATTAGAAACAAAAAATACTCATCTTTCTCTTTCTTTCTCTCACTTCGTGAAGTTTTCACCATCACTTACCGTCATTGACTATCACTTTCTGCCGTTGATTATTGCTTATTACTATTATCGTCATTGACCACAACCTATCATCACATTTCGCTAATGACCATCACCGACTACCACTTATAACTATTGATCACTTACCACTACTATCATCATTAACCACTATTGACCACCATATACTCTTATTACTATTATTATTATTGAACAACACCTACCACATTTTACTATTGACCACCGTTGACCACCATCTATAACTTTTGATCACCTTATCACTGCTATCATCATTGATCACTATCTATCACTACCTATTATCATTAATCACCGCCTACTATCATCTACCATTATTAATCACCACACCATCATTTATTGTTGTTGATTATCATTTACTGCTGATGACTACCACCCATCACTACTTATAATTATTAACCACCATCCACCATCACATCATCTTTTGCGATTGATAACTGCCTACCACCGCTATCATCATTAATCAACATCTACTGTCAAGTGTTTGAATTTTTGTAAATTTGTATTTATCTATTTTCATAGATTTTGACCTCTTGCATTATTACCCAAAAAAAAAAAAAGTCAACAAATTAATTTTAAAACTAAGTTGAAAATGCGCATATTATGTCTTTTTTCCCCCCTCTTCTTGTCCATGGTGCAGGTGTTGGCAACTGATGAATTTTAGCAGATACTATTCAAGCAAAAGAGGCCATTGATTAAAAAAAATTTCATCTCGAAGAGACAGAAATTTAAGCTTAAAGTAGATGAAGATGGAATCAACAAAACATAATGTCATCATAAAGAAACACAACTTTGCGGACAAGAAAAGCCTGTCCCTACTCTGTGACTTAAATCAAGGTGTAGCTATGAAATTGAAACCCTTTCTGTTTGGGCTACCAGCAATGTATATTGGGCCTTCAACCCAGTCCAAGTTTCATTAACAAGTGCCACAACCACTATAAGGCGACCACGTGAATCAGTTTAGTGTTGGAAAAATTGAACTCAATCGGTTAATCCGAAATATTTATAATCTTATTATAAAATTAAATATTTTTAATATTATTATTTATTATTTTTATAAATAAATATTAAAAAATAATAAATATTAATATTAAAATTAAATATTATGTTAAGATTAAAAATATTTCTGCATTAATCTCTCAAGAATGAAGACAGGAACTACTAACCACCTATAATTATTATTAAGGACCACATGGGAAGGAGTAACCACAAGCCCAATATTTCAAATGATTTCTTAATTAACCGAACAAATCAAGAAGCATATAGCTAACTTTATTAAAGTTGAACCTTTTTTTTTTAATGTTTTATATGAATTTCGTATCTGATTTAGTGACTTTGATTTAAAGACACATCTAATAATTTGTTCTTATAATTGCTTTCTTTTTTTCTTGACTTTATTTCGTAATACATATATGTTGGAATTTGATTAAATCCATAAATATGATATGCACAAAGAAGATATCACATACTTTAATCAAATCCTAAAACATAATCACA